>NW_006500337.1:2080904-2095656 GCF_000471905.2 Amborella trichopoda | reverse complement strand
TCCATTTAGAATGGACGGATGGATAAGGGGAAGTATATAAGTTTTATGTTGTAGGGGAAGCATAGAAAGCTTTCCGTTTAATTTAATAGAGAGATAACAGGGGTATGACCCTCATAACTAAATAAATCTAATGTATAATAATTAGTATAGACAAAAATATAGAATTTAGAAACATAAATTTGCAATCATGTTTTAATAAAATTAGAAAAATAAATAATAAATTCATACGTGCAATATAGAATAATTGATAAAACAATTTGAAAATAGATTCTAAAGTGGTATGAGCTAGTGTTATTTTTTTAAAAAAAATGTCCTATAAGCTAGTATTTTTTTTTAAAAAAATTCAATAAACTAGTATTAATATTGGTTTAATATCCCATGAACTAATATTATATTTTTCCTTTTAACCCTTCTGAGATAATAGCCTAATATTATTCACTTGTTTATTAGACGAAGTTCATTCACCCCAACGCAATGACATGTTCGACAAACGAAGAATTGTTACACAAGTCATTGGGGCAAACCCAAAATTTCCCCTTCAAAAGTAGAAGCGAGGCAAAACTTTAACAATAATTAAATTTTAGAAGGTGTTAAGTAAATACATCTCAATAATTGTGCAAGTACAGACATATAAAGATGGTGGAATAAATGCTATGCTATGGAACATGTTGATACAAAAGTTTGGATGTTAAAAGGAAGACATGTAAAAAAGAAAATGGTAGTGAAGGTTGAGCTTGTCTAAAAAGGATAATTGTCCCGCATCGAAAAAATGTAAAAGCATATGCCCATTTAAAAGGACCTAAATCGACCATTTTGGAATTGGTGTGCCGTTGTGAAGCCAAGGACCACATAGGAGGTTTGACATTTACAATGAGAGTTGCTTTTTGGTGGATCACCGAACCGGTGACATTGCAAATTTAAAAATTGAAAGCATAAGAACCAGTGACATAACCGGTTCCAAACCCCCTAGTTAAATTTAAAAATTGAAAGCATAAGAACCGGTTGAGTCCCGTTCCAAACCCCCTAGTTATAGTTAGAAATTGCAAATTTGAAAATTGAAAGCATAAGAACCGGTGACATAACTGGTTTCAAACCCCCTAGTTAAATTTAGAAATTGCACATTTAAAAATTGAAAGCATAAAAATTAAAAAATTGAAAGCATAAGAACCGGTTGAAAGCATAAAAATTTAAAAATTGAAAGCATAAGAACCGGTCGAGTCCTGTTCTTTCTGACATAACCGGTTCCAAATCCCCTAACCGATTCCAAACCCCCTAGTTCTGGGATCAACCAAATCCCGATATATTTCAGGACCCCTTAGTTAAATTTAGAAATTACAAATTTAAAAATTGAAAGCATAAAAATTTTAAAATTGAAAGTATAAGAACCGGTTGAGTCCCATTCCTTATGGCATAATCGGTTCCAAACCCTTAGTTCTGGGACCAGCCGAATCCCAATATATTACAAGATCCGAATCAAGTAGGACTAAATCCAATCTGATTTTCCAAACCTTGCTCCAAATTATAGCACCATTATGTCTCTCCAAAACGAAAGAGTGAATCAAAACATATTGGGATATTTTGAGTTCGCGGAAAGTAAGAAGTGAGATGATCAAGTAAAAAAAAAACCCAAGAATCATTCGAGTCACACCTATATTTTCATGTGATCTCAATTTTTCTTATTAAACTAGCCCAACTTGGACTTGCATGAGTCAGATATGGATACTTGGGATCATATCCTAGCAAGTAGGACCTGACTACATTTTTTTTAACACTTCCAAAACTGGTTGGCTAAGGCTAAAATGATTTATGCTTAATCTAGTTATAGGGTTGGCAATGGGCCTGGTGGCCTGACCCGGCCCAGTCAACCCAACCTTAAAAAACTAGGGCTTGGGACATGATATGTGGCTCAAGGGCCGGGCAAATGTAGTTTGAAGGTAGTGTTGGGCTTGGTCTTGGCCATATCCCGCCCGAGCCTCTTTTTCTTTATGTTTCCTTTTTATTTTATTTTATTTGGCCCTCATTAGCCCGGCCCTTCCTTGGCAAGGGAAGGGTCAAACCGGCCTCTTTGGCCCTGTTAGGGCCGGGGCAGGCCTAAGCTACCCCTATGAGGACTAGGGGTAGGCTAGGGGGCCTATGCCTTGCCGGTTGCCACCCTTTTTTATTAATGATCATTTACATCATTTTCAATACGAAAATAGTTTATATGAGGATGCTACCTTATAATGTAGAACTACGGATGTCTCTCAAAAATCCATCGGAAAAGGTAGTTTTAATGTTGAAAAACCTTTTGATTGATCATATCGACATCAAGATGTATGACTATGAAAAATAAAAAGATTTTAAGTCTCAGAAATAGTGCATTTTACAACATATTATCTACACCGTCCATTTTCAAGATTTTCATATGTTTATATATCTACTTGATTTTAACCATTTTTGAAATTTAAAATTTTATAATTAGATATATATTTTGAGATAATCTAAAAAAAAAAATTACACCAAAATTATATACCATAATAAAATTTGAAGGTGCACCTTAGCTCTACATCTACGGATGCATCCGTATGCAAACTGCACCCTTTCAACACATATGTAAAGTAGAAGTGACCCCGTCAATACATATGTAAAGTAGAAGGAGAAGATAAAAGAGGAAAATGAAAGAAGAAAAAGTCGGGTATAGAATTGTCAGGGCATCTTTGTATTTTGGTGTGGGTGCATCTAATAAAAAATACAATTCGCCTGGGCAAAAAATCTACGTTGTAGTTTTCATTCCACTGACACCACTTCACTAGCACCTTAAAAAACCTAACTCTTAAAATTATTTGAAACGTAGAGGTATGTCTCTACTAAATAACAAAAAAAAAAAAAAAAAAAAAGAAAAAGAAAAGAAAAGAAGAAGAAGGTACTATGGTGTGAGCCAACGACGCATCTATACAATCAAATGTGGTTTCCTATGGGAGCCTTTACAGGAAGTTTGGACCTAAAATGGGCCAAGACTGGAAGCTTTTTAATCCTGACTGACGACCATAGTAAATGAGCATGTATATTATATTCATGTGTAAGTATATGGTACACTTATTTAACTAGGGAAGATGGTCACAATTGATGTTGATCATTGGATGTAAATTTGGGTGGTTGTATCTATTCTATTGATCAAAATAAATTATTTCAAACTTTGTGATATACTTAAGCTATCAGATTTCACATCGGATGGTTACAAGTAGTTGTGTCTTTCTTGCATCAAAGGTACATGGTCTTATTGTATGTAATCCCTTTTTTTTTATTTGAACTTTTTGGGAATCACCTAAAAATATTTTTCTTTTTTTACAATATTGAACCACCTAAAAATTACAAGATTATTATTATTAGTAGTATTATTATTATTGTTATTGTTATTATTATTTGGCTAGATCAGTGAAGATTGCAGTCCCCTACACAATTTGGAACGAGTCAAGTTTTTGAAAGTACTAGTGAAAATAGAGGTTATGACTTTTAACTGGGGCTCAAATGGTACAACCACCTCAACCCTAACACTATTCTCACAATATGATTATATTCAAAAGAAGAAAATTTGAATATTGGATTTTCTAACTCTTAGATCTCACCCTTCAAAAATTAGATGGTTTCTATTCAATCTTGATGCATTGTTTTTTTGAAAAAAAATTTAAAAATAAGATGCATCTAAAAAATCCTCTAGAAAAGAGTGTTTCAACATTAGAAAACCCTCTGATCATTCATCTTGATCTTGAGATCTATGGTTATGAAGAAAAAAAGAATTTTAAATAATAATAATTTTTGTAACAAGTTATTTGGACTATCCATTTTTAAGTGTTTACAAATCTGCTTTATATGTAACTTTTTTTAACTTTTAAATTTCATAACCACGAAAAAAATACATTTTCAAGCGATCATAAAGTTTCCGACGTGAAACTACATCCCCAAGACAAAATTCAAAAGTACGCCTTACTATTACAAGGAGGGCGCCTTATATAAACCTCCCAAGCCCACAGACAATGCAAGTTAGAAATTATTTCTATTTTAGTATAGAACATGAGTTTATTGAGTATAGAACTATTGCATCCCTAAAATTTCGGATCCTAGAAATACTTGTAATTTGGGTTTTACCAAAGGTTAAATAGATAGTATGCTCCCTCAGGAGCATGAAATCTTTTTGCATAATTAAGAGAAGCTTGAACTTAAAAGTAAACTTCGAAAAATTTTATATAAGGTTGCAAATGTAGAATTACAGATGCGCCTAAAAAAGCATAATTAAGAGAAGCTTGAACTTAAAAGTAAACTTCGAAAAATTTTATATAAGGTTGCAAATGTAGAATTACAGATGCGCCTAAAAAATCCATTGGAAAGGATTGTCTTAATGTTGAAAAACCCTCTCATTATCATATCGACATTGAGATATATGAATATGAAAAAAGAAACAATAAAAAAAAATTAAGTTTTAAAAATAGTGCATTTTGCAACACATTATTACTTGGACAGTCCATTTTCAAGATTTTCATATGTTTATAATCTCTTTGATTTTAACTATTTTTGAAGTTTAAAATTTTATAATTAGATATGAAAATAGATTTTCAGATAATCCTAAAAAAATTTTACATCATATTTATATATTATAATAAAATTTGAAAGCGCGCCTTAATTGGATTGTTTAAGGTTGCCACCTTATAGAAACCACACCCTTTAGATTTTACTTTTTTAGTGATGCAAAAGTAGTTTGTGTCAGGGGATGCATAACCACATTTGTGTCCTAAGACATCACAAATCAATCTTTAAAGATGGTCGTGGAGTTATAATCGCTGCAATAAAGGGCAAAATTAACGGTTTAAAAATTTCCTTCAAATTTTTTTAGATTTTAAAATTCTTTTATTTTTACACACGTGATCTCCATGTCAAAGATTACATATGGAAAAAATTTATATAAGGTGCAACCCAATACCATAAAAGTAAGGTGAAAAGAGAAGTCAAAAAAGCTTTTCATCTCGACGACTTATACAAATATAAAGAAAAAAAGAATTTCAAATCCTAAAAATAATACAAATTATTTGCTCCATTTATTTTCAAAATCTTCAATTGGTAATAGATATCTGCATCAATTTTGAAATTTGAAATTTTATGATTAAAATTGAACATAAATTTCCAAGCCATCACACTAGAGCTGCATCTTCAGGAAAAATTTAGAAATGCACCTCACTTATATGGTATAAATTGGACACCTTATACGAAAGCTCAACCGTATTTAAAATATGAGGTCCAAAATCCATTTGAAAAATAAATCATAAAGAAGGGACGCATATCTGCAACCACAAGACCCATGCACCACTGTATTCTCTCAGGTTGGCCTAATCTGGCAACGGCAATGGAGTAAATTTCTTCAACTTCCATCCAACAAGTTAACAGGGATCGAATGAGAGTTGGATTCACGATTAAGAGGTCACATCATCTTGATTAGCACAACCATGACTGCATGGTTTCGGTCATATTGATCGTAATACTGCTTTTGCCCACTTATATAAAATAATAAAATCGACTACCTTCGTTAAATAATAAAATTCAGGGATGTTTGCTAACGCAAGCCGTACTGAGTTATGGGGGACTGCTCCATCCTACTAATGAACAGAAACAAAACAATAATACTTTTTTAAAAAATATATACAATAAGACCATTTATTTTTCATACAACAAAGGCATAATTATTATTGACTGCTACATTTGGAATCGGCTGATTAAGAATGTATCATTGATTGAATACAAAGTCCAATATAAAATTTCTCGAATATTTAACACTATAGATTTCACATGCAATAGCTATGACCTCTTTATACCAAAAGTGAATAGTCTTATATCATAATATAGAATCCCATTTATTTATCTTAACAATACTACAAAACATTGGATATCTGAACAATATCCAAGCTTTTGGCAAGCGGCTCTTTTATTTTATTTTTCATTATCGATACCGCCAATAGAAGCTTTCTTCCCATAAGTAGGATTAGATTCCTGAAATCACATTCTTGAACCCCAGGATGTTTGGTGCCACAGCTTCCAATACTATGGTTCTAGTGTTATGCTGTTTTGGAAGAAGTGTTACGCACTTGGGCTATTTTGAAAACTGCAGCTTCCAAAATAGCACAAATACAATGAAGTCACAGCTTCCATGCGACTCCATGGAAGCAGCTTCTGAAGTTGGTGGAAAAGGTGGCTCTCTCTTCAACCAACCAACCACCATATTCTTACGGCTTAGAAAAAATAGATGAAAATACAGGCTAGCATTACCATCTAAGTGGTCATCCAAACCAAACCAACGCAAATTAGATCAGCAACAAAACCTGCTTCCGTTTGGTTTAGGAAAGGAAAAGCATCTGCAAAAGAAAGAAGCCTCCTGGTATTCCTTTTAAGAACTTAGAATAACATTTAGAAACATAACATAGAAATGTGATTTTCTCGAAGAATCACCATTATCTGGAAAACATCTAAGATATTTTTAATATCGCATAAGAAGGATGTCCTTCAGTATGGAGGTTGAAGCCGATTTTGGCCTCTTCGGCCAAAGTGGACGCTAACTGATAACACTTGTCACCCGTAATGGTGCATCGACTGCTTCAATATTTTGATAACACTCATATGACTATATCTTTCTAAACCAGGATGAGTACAGCATGTATTAATCGTTCAAGTGATCATGAATTTTAGAGATGCACCATTCATCTCACAGCAGAAGCTCTCTCTCCAAAGAAAAGAAAAAGGTACCTTTGGAGCCAAAATTCAACAGAATAATCCAATTGATAAGAGTTTTAACGAACTTGATAAGATTTTCTGAACAACAAATTTCAACAATTAACTCAGCCAAAGGATCAAAAACATATCTTTACAACATCCCTTGACAGTTTTAAGTGTTCTGCCCAAAATTATTTGGTATCAGCCCTTATAAAGGAGGAGGACAAATAAAACAGGAGAAAGAAGCCACTTGTAGCTGCTGACCTAAATTGAATTAAGGACTAAGATACACATAAAGTTAAGAAGCCATTATGAAGGGGAATCCCACAAAGGCACATTCTCATACTCAAATGATGGGCTAAACAATTCCGGAACATTTATTCCTTTCAGCATCCAAATTTACTCAGAACCCAAGCATCCTCATTGCTGGGGGTGCTTACTAAATTACGAGCGCATTATTCCCTCCATGGACATGATATTCATGCAGTGGTGAGGGGGGACCGGGGGGGGGGGGCAGGGGGGTTGCGCCAGAGAGTGAAAGATATCATGGGGAGAGGATTGTGAAAGAATTATACAGAAACAGATTCAACACTTGCATTTGGATAAGGTGCTTTCTTATGCACTCCCTAATGAGAATGAGAGAGAGAGAGAGGTGCAAAATTTTCTTACTCAATTCAACACTCGCAATGGAAGATGGTCTTGCCAAACCACCGGCGCCCGGTTGATTTCTTATGCACACGTGAATCGGTAGGAGGTTTGATACTATAAGGAGAGATGAGGATTCGATCCATCAAGTTCAATTTCGGGGCTTCCAATATTGCTCTTGGTGAAGATAGAGCCCACTGCATAGCCCATATGGCAAGGGGACGCATGTAAATGACTGATCGATAGTGACCATCAATTGTCCACGCTTCTGGGGTTTGGAACCAGTAACTAATGACATTGGAAACCAAAATGGAATAGTAAATCAGAAATAAAAAAGTGGATATAATTAGGAATTTAATTACATGGAAACAAAATAATTTTCAGTTAAGACAGTAGCTAACAACATGCAACCCAAAAACGATTAGTAAATTGAATATGTAATTACTAAAAAGGAACAAGAAATGGAAACAAAAGCACACATTAGGTGCAGCAGTAAATTTGATATTAAATTATTCCACTCTAATTAATGAGCTTAACCATGTACTAATCCATAGTCTACATTCAAATATTTCAGTAAATGAACATATTCCCAGTTTTAGAGTGGAATTCAACCAGACTGAACCTGGATACATGGAATCCCAGAAAAAGCAACACAACATATATTTCAGATGAAGGGGAAAGATGTACACCTTGCATGACGTGCATCTTCCCTAAATCAATAGAATTAACAATCATTTGAAACAATAGAAGACACTATTAAGGAACAGCCTAATTGACTAACACTTAAATTTTTTTTAATCAAAGTCCATTTGCAACACCATTTATAAATTTAGTGGATAGTTCCTCAGAGACTGGTACAAGAACAAAGGCAAATCACGTAACAATGAAATCAATTGCTATTCCAGATCACCAAGTCAAATCCATGTGTGGTTAGTGGCCAGTTCCAGTGATCAGCGTGTGAGTGTGCGAGGGGGCACGCTCGCACGTGCGCTCGAACACGCGTGTGAGTGCGCGTGGGGCAGCTCGCACGTGCGCTCAGACACACGTGTGCGTGTGTGAGTGTGTGAAGGGGCACTCTCGCACGTGCGTGTGTCATGTGTTACGTGTGTGTGTGAGCGTGCGTGGGGCACGCTCGCATGTGCGTGTCATGTGTTATGTGTGTGAGTGTGCGTGGGGCACGCTCGCACGTGTGCTCGGACACACGTGTGCGCGTGTGAGTGTGTGCGGGGGCACGCTTGCATGTGTGCTCGGACATACGTGTGCGTGTGTGAGTGTGTGAGGGGGCACTCTCGCACGTGTGTGAGTGTGTGAGGGGGCACTCTCGCACGTGCGTGTGTCATGTGTTACGTGTGTGTGTGAGCGTGCGTGGGGCACGCTCGCATGTGCGTGTCATGTGTTATGTGTGTGAGTGTGCGTGGGGCACGCTCGCACGTGTGCTTGGACACACGTGTGCGCGTGTGAGAGACTGAGAAAGGAATAAAGAAACATCCCAGAAAAAGAAACTAATTCTAGAAAAGAAACTATGGGTTAAGGAACTCACCCGTATCCATCCTCAGACCATCCTGCACGAAATATACCCTCTGCAGTAGTGAAGCCCTGGTGTTCCAATCCAGCATGGATCATAGTTGCTGCAACACTATATGTGACTCCGGTCCATATCTCACGAGACTGCATGCAAGTAACATCAACCTTTCCATCTGGGCTCATCCCATTGACCGCACCCATTCGCCCTCCTTTAACTCTCATCACATTGTAATCATATATTTTTTGGAGAGCGCTTCTAATCTTGGCTTCATCAAAGAGGCAAGGCAAACCCGATCCGAAAGTATACCATTGTCCAGCCAATTGATCAGCCTGTATGGACTTGCCATTGCTACTCGACCCAGTATCATAATTGAAGTATGATCCATTCCACAATTTTGCTTCAAAAGCAGTTTTAGCCCTATGCAGTTGGTTTTTGTACTTCTCAGCATAGGCCCTGCAGCCAAGACGAACCGCCATCGCAGCTGCAGCTTGAAGGGCAGCAAGCCATAGGCATCCACAATATGCACTGACACCATGAACTGTCCAAGTATCATAGGTTTGATCTGGGAACCCATCATTCTCGATTAGGCCATCTCCGTCTCTATCAAACTGCTCCATATATTCCATTGCAGCACATACTGCTGGCCATACATCTCTTGCGAAGGCCATATCACCAGTTGCAGCAAGATCTCTATATACTTGAAGAACAAACTTTGGGTTAAGATCCTTCCATTTACTAGTGTCATGTATATTATATGCATTCATCTCATGCCAAGGGTCATGGGTGCCCAAATCATGAGGAACTGCACCTCTGATTTTGCGGATCCCCCAGTTTCCCTCAGCAAGAAATTTTACTTTTCTTCTATCCTCACTTAAAACAGCCCTTGCGAAGTCTCGTTGTATACTCAACTCAATCTTAGGGAAAAGATCCAAGAGAGCAATTGAGGCATAGAAGTGCACATCATACGTGCACCACATGATGTACTCTATTCCTTCTAAGTATAGAAAACGCCCAACATTATCGTCTGAATTTTGCAAATGAGGATTCTGTGAATTATATCCATGACCATGATTAGTTTTGCCTTCCTGAGTGGATGAACCATGATTGTCCAACGGTCCGCTCACTTTAACTTCTCCACCATCGACTGAACTGTCAATGGGTTTATTTATGTCCATAAAATTGCTCTGGCTGTCACTATGAACTTCAACTGCAGGAGTTGGTTCCCCATTTTCTGTGGCAACTTTCACAGTCACACCCTTGATCTCTGTTCTAGGTTTTTCAGCAGAAGAACAGGTGTTCGACTTATCATCTGAAGGTATATAATCAGTATCTGAGGACATTAAGTAACAATGGTTACAGAACACTTATAAGGACTAATAAGAAATCAAATGCTACTAACATATTCGGAAAAAACAAAAGACCTCTCACAGGATTTTAAGGACATCACATCAAAGAAAGATTAGGTAATGCACACCACCCCATATTGACAATATGCACTAACACATGCTGCTGCTTCTTTTTTTTCACCAAGTAACACATTCTAAAGAGAGAAATACAAATTGCATGCCTGCATTTATCATCCAAGTAAATATGCTCACAAAATACTCAAGAATAAAACAGGAAGTATATAACATATGGTATCCAACTGATTTTACTAGTCAGCCGTTCGTGGAAGGAATAGTCAATTTCTTGAGGTGATGCCATGGGTTCTAGAGGAGGAATTGAGATGAGCTGGATCAAATCAAAAGGGAAAAAAAATAAAAAATCTAAGGTAGCTTAACTGCTTGAAGTTGTAAGATCTTTACTTTGCCCGTATCAAGGATGAATGGTTAAGTTTATATTTTCAAAGGTTCATGTGAAATGGTCGTGAATATCTTTCTATTTATGGTTCTTGTGAATAATTTGATAACCTTTTTTTATATTTTTTACAGAATCATGTAAGCAATCAACATGGATCGCACAAGTATATTGCATGAAATGTGAGTGGATAAGTCAACAATTGCATGTGAGAACATTACAAATTTCTTTCAATTTTTTATTTTTTATAAATGTTCTCCTTTCCAAAATATTTATTTTTATTTTTGAATTCTATTTCACTCAAAAATTCCACTGCCCCTTCCTCAAAGCAATCTAAACTCCAAAATCGTCTCTTTACAAGGCATAATAATCGAAGCAAACCCATGATGAACCTCAAAGACTTTCTTAATGATAGGCATAAAAATGTATGCAAGGACAAAATAAACCACAATTAAATTTTATCCCTAGTTCCCTAGCTACAACTTAGACGTGACTCTTTCAATGTACATCAGAAGGTTAAAGTTTGCAAGAACCATCACTCAATAGAAAGTTACCCTGATACTTCCTAGATAGGCAATTAACAGTCTCCAAATTTAGTAAAAATTATTTGCATGTAAATGAGCAGATGAAGTTTTAGCTGAAGCACCCCAAAGTATCCGCACTAAATATGACTCGTTACCAACAAATAACCTGCCATAACTGATCTACTTTTCAACTCGTTGACACCCAAAGAAGTAGCAATGTTTGGACACCAGAAATCAGAGAACGACAGTAATGTGGGGCAAGTAGAAGTTAAGGCTAAGCCAGCTAGCCAAAACTATTTTTCAAACAAATAATAATAACAATAATCATCATCATCATCATTTTAGCTTCTTCCCAATTAATTGGGATCGGCTACATGAATCATGGTTCTCCATTCTGCTCTATTGAAGGCCATATCCTCCATGAGGCCATAAGTCTCCATATCTTTTCGGACTACTTCCAACCACGTCTTTTTGGGCTTACCCCTTATCCTTTTCAGTCCCTCTACTTGAACTAATTTGCACATCCTAGCAAGTGTTGTACTTGGTCAGCGCCATTCATGGCCAGCCTACCTAAGTCTACTCTCTCTCATTTTATCGCCATTTGGTGCCACGTCTAAATTCTCTGGAATGGATTCATTACGAATTCTATCCCTTCTTGTCTTGCCACTCATCTATCTCAACATCTTCATCTTCGCTACACTCATTCTATGGGTCTATTGTTTCAAACAAATAATAGTACATTCCTTAATAATTCCCAGCTACAAAATCCTGAATAGTGAGCTGGCTAACGTGATCATCAATGATGAACCTCGTATGTAATAATAGCCTACTGTTTTTACAAAAAGCACTAGAAAAAACTCATGATTGCATCTTTCTATCACACACAAAAGGCACATCGTATACAATTTTTAAGAACAAGTTAAAGAAATGGCTCATCATATAAAACAAAAGCCTATTCTAGAAGAAGAAGATTTTGGATTTCATGAATATAAAAAAAAGAAGAAAAGAGAATAGCATATGAAAAGATGTGCACCTATCCAAACTGGCCCACCGGCAACAAGAAAATACAGCTCATTAAATAAAGTGAATTTGTACCTGAGAAAAAAAAAAATCAGATTATTTCAACCTCATGAATGTTCGAACTTCTGAAGATAGTTATTGAACCACTCTATCCTAGTTGACAAAGAAATAAAGTCCAGTGAAATAATTACCATTCTGGAAGTCTTTCATCCCTGAGAATAGGATTTTGCCATTTTTCAATTTCCTCCTCCCACAGATTATAATCTGCAAGCATATCAGCAAGATGGGTAAGTATCAAAGATTCACGTAATCTGATAAACCAGCAAAATCATGACAATCATAAACAAATAACAGCCTCTGAGTCCCCAAAAGAAGCAACAAGCCAATGTACATACTCATCAAAGCATCATGCACCAATTTTACTGCTGATCTCTCAGAAGTGCCATAGAACTTAGTGTACCTCCTGAAATGGAGGCAATTAAACAGACATAAGACATTAATATTTTCAAGGGCATTCCTTCAATTGAAAAGTAAATCTTTAACATGGGCTTAAAATACCATCAACATGTTCATATAGGTCATTTAAACCAATCAAATGAAAAGAAAAATGAATGTTATAAAATAATTAAAACAAGATTATATATTCCCTCAGATTCAGAAAACAAACTGAATCTAAGCAAGCGATGGCAGGCATTAAGAGAATGCATTACCTGCGATATGTACTCCCTTTGAGAAACTTAACAAATGGAGACGTCCATGCTAGCCCAAAAGCCACAGTGCACTTTCCATGAGGTTCCACCCAGGCAGAGGCAGAAACTGCAGCACAAACGGTCTCTCCAGGTAGAGAAGGCATGCTAGGGCCAGAACTGAAATTTCCTTCATCAAAACTTCCTTCCTTAACATAAGAAACATGAATATAAGTGTACAAAAATGGCCAAAGAATGTGAGACTTATGAATGTCTAACAGTATAGAATAACAAAATGCTTATATAAACAAGAAGCCTCCCTTAAGGATGTCTTTTAACAGAAACAATAACTAGCCCATTAAGAACACAACCAAGATAATTTGACATATATAACACAGTAGGAGAAGACACAAAATCACTGAGATTTTAAGATGGTTTCCCTCACAAATATGTATAATGGAATTTTAGTAGAATAGAAATATCACATGGAATAGTGATTATGGCCAAGGCTGCAGCTACCTGCATCATGGTTCCCCACGTTTCCTTAGCAGATATGCAACCTCCATCAGAGATCCCAAAGGATGGTAAAACAGTTACATTGACATTCTGGGTCTGACAAGCAGCAATGGCAAAAGTAACAGGAGGATTATCCTTTGCCGTTCTGTGTATATCTGGCATTATTAGCAACAACCACAAGAATACAAAAAATTGATGCGTCCTTAACTAACATCATTTTGTGATGGAAAAATAAAATGATCTTGAAAAATTTTTAAGAACAGAAAGCTATAATAACACCAAGCAACTTCCGACAATCCTAAACACAGTTTCTAATAGCCAGAAAGAGAATTCCAACACCCAAAAATTCATAATTCTACACTTGCAAAACCCTTTGGAATCGGTAAATGTAGAAAGAATTGGGTTGGCAGTTTCCGGCGTCTCAAGACAAGACCTAAGGGAAATCTGCAAACCAACCGTCATATTAGAGCAATCAAGGGTTGACAACTTGCTTGTGATGTAGCAGTACTCCGGACACTCCATCATCGCTTCTACAGAAGAGAAATAGAGGAAACATTCAATAATATTTAACAACAAGCCATAAATTAGTTATATATCACTCATAGAAATCAAATAAGTTATCCAATACTCACGTAAATGGTTCATTGACATGACCCCCTGAGAGATTCGGGATACCAATAGAGTTCTGTGCAATACACAAACCAGAAGGGCAAAATGTAACAATTGCAAGAAAACTGGGCATACATATTTCTTGTTAAATTGCTAAAATGAAGCCATAGGTCTGAATGTTACCGCCCAAGTAAAAAGCAGGCTGACTTTTGCCCTCTCCTTCCCAGTATTAACCAACTACAATAAGAGAAAAACATTCAGTAATTACATCAGAGAACACCAAACATGAGGAAACAATGAAGCATGACAGACACCATACAACCTTTTGCTCTTTTTTTCACATAAGGGTTGATAACTGACATTAACAGCTGAGAGATTGATAACCTCTTAAAGTACAATTTTCCAAATAATAACAATGATGATGATCATGATGATGATTATGGTGGTGATAATATGGCTTGTCTGCTATGCGTTCATAGGAACAAACTGTGGACTACCTCCCTCAGGCGAAAGACCCACTCAGGAGAACTTTTTGATAGACCCACTAACGAGAACTTTTTGATAGACCCACTAACGACCTCAAGACTCACCACATGAGTAATTTCACCACACATACAGAGAGAGAGAGAGAGAGAGAGAGAGAGAGAGAGAGAGAGAGAGAGAGAGAGAGAGAGAGAGAGAGAGAGAGAGAGAGAGAG
>NW_006500337.1:2005849-2080235 GCF_000471905.2 Amborella trichopoda | reverse complement strand
AGAGAGAGAGAGAGATTTGAGCTGTTGAGCACCTAGAGCTGTTGAGCACCTAGATTTGACCATCCAAAAAATGAACCATCTGTGTGCAATTGTAAGGCATTATTTTTTCAGCCACTTCAAGAGTGTGCATTCCTTTCTCGTTTTGGTCGATCTCTAGGTCGACTAGGTTACATCCCAAAATTTGGGGTAAAAAATATACTCCTATACTCCTATCCAGGGAGAAAATGTCCAATTTGCTGCCGCAGGAAGGCATAATCTCATCCAATAATAATAAATTCCCTTTAATAGTCTTTCATAAAAGAGTGATTTTAAAATCATGCAAGGCATTTCCAAGAAAAACATCAAAGCCTATTGAACACCTTATCGCTCGGCCATCCTTGAAGAAAAGCTAAAATGTTATATCACCAATCAAGATAACAATATCTTGGCAAAAAATTTGTTTACAGAAAGATAAGCAGGCAGTAGACAGAGTAGAAAATACCACTACATAACAGATGGTTGGTAGTATGAGTTTGGCTTAAAGCAACTAAGGGGCACAAGAATACACTTTGCCCACAAAAAAGACCACATTGAAAGCCACACAACCCGTTTCATAAGATGCAAAAACATAAAACTTCCATTGTAGTTAGCGGAGGAGGATTGCATCCATGTGTTTGCTGTAACCAACCAAAACATGGGGGGGTTATTAAAAACACCATAAGGCTAGAATTTCCTCCCATATTGTTTGGTGCAACCACAAAAAATACAGTTCAAGTAGCAATTTCTTCAGAGGATATCTTCCCTTTTAGTATCTACATATTGAGTTCCTACCTAATACTACCTGAGGTATTGAGTAGTTTTCTTACAGTATATACAAAAACAGAAGTAGGAAGACTGCTTTCTTGGTAGTTTCTGGGTATGAATGGTGAGATTTGGCGACAAGAAATTTTCAGCTCTGGATCAGGTTCTCCTGAAAGATAGATAATACAAATAGAATATTTGAATCACAATGCAGATATTACCATTTTCTATTTGAATCACAATGCAGCTATTACCATCATAGTAATAAACATTGTAGCAACTAAGAAGATCAGATAACATACCATCATATATTGTCCATGCTCTGGGAAATAATGCATGATATGTTGAATGTTGACCACTCAAATTCCATCCCCATGATGATATGCCCTGATCACCCAGTTTCCTGCCAAAAAGAAGCAATATATATCTACTTTCAAGTGGTCCCATAACCAACGCTTCTAACAATCCGGTCATTTAAAGTTTAACAACCTACAAAATGAATGGACCAATAAAGAACTGTGCTTACCCAATCCCCTCATGTTCTCCAGGTGATAGGACAGAAGCATACTTCTTATTTCCACCATCTCGAGAAATGAAGATCTGCAATTATGTAAATGTATGAAGACTAAGAAAGAGCAAGTTTTTGGTTCTTTGATAAATTGAAATCTACTAAAGGAAAAGGACAACTTAAAATGTAACCCCAACCTAAAATGGAAACCAGGAAAAGATGTATAAGCACCATGTAATAAGGCACATATTGTAAACTCATTGAACCAACACATTACAAGCCAAAAGATACAAATATTTATAAAAAGAAAAGAGGCAATGTGTAGAAATTTACTGAAAACTGATTCGCCATGACTGGAGATGGTTCATGCAAACCAGGACTTATCTGCCAATGTCTGAATTCCCCCCTAAAGCCTCTAGATATGCTGCCACTTCTGCACTTTACACCAAAGTATTTGTAGTAGCACACTTAAGTTCAAAACTAGAGAAGTGGAATTTTTAGCTCATTAAAAGATGCAATCTCACAACATGCGAACCGAATTAGAGTACTCAATTCTCAGTCTACCCAAGATATAGACACATCAAAACAATGTAACAAACTTCCAAAACCAATAGAAAAGAAAAAAGTTTCATACAAATTATAGAAAACAGCATACCCCATTCCTCCAAGTGGAACCCCTAGAGATGCCGAAGGTTTGCAACTTTCTCGAGTAAATGGATCAATGGGTGCTTTCTGCCATTAATAACACTATCAGTCGGAGCTTAAACTATAATAGCATATGTTAAAGGGATGCAAGATAGGACTGTTACATACTCTTCCATGAGAAGCTTCTTCTCTTACATAGCTCCATAGTCGCACACCAAGTCGAATCTGTACCAATTCTCATTTTGCAAACTGGGTTAGAGGAATATTAGGTAAACATAATGTGTTGATCATAAATTCACGATGGTATGTTGCACAATACATATACAAATATTTACATGTGCATGTTTATCAGTAGAGCACCCATACCATTTTCAAAGCTTCCATAAATGTAACACTAAACTCTTTCAACAAATTTGCATGGCTGTTGAGTCTTCTCCGCCAAGCATATCTAGGTGGAGCAGCATAATCAGATTCTAACTGCAAAATGGTATCGAAGGAGAACAGAGAGCATGAGAACAATTATAATTACTGCAACTGAGGATACTCCCCATTAAACTTTTTAATTTTTAATTGGTAACACACATTACTCATTCAGATAAACGAAATCTAGAACTATTTAATTTGGAGGAACTCACCGAAAAGGTGATCAAAGAACACCATTAAATATAAACCCTTTAAATTAGCAAAAAGATCAAACATATGATGTGACCATAGAAGACAATCCAGTAAACAACAACTTAATTCACATTAAATTAAATAAAAATACAATATATAATTCCAGGAAAAGCAGAATTTGATCTTTCCCCAAAAAAAAAAAAAAAAAAAAAAAAAAAAAGAACTAAACTTCAAGTTTTGGCCAATCAAACTCAAGCACAACCTAGAATTACCATAATTCATGCAGAAAATTTGGCTTGTGGTTTGAGAAAATTGAATTGGCTTGTATTTCGACCATCAAAAGCCTGAGAACTCCCTGAAAGGTCATCCTAACTGTTTTTGTCCTAAAAGCATATCAAAAGATACATTTGAGCTAAAACATCTCCTAAAAAGTAAAAATTTCAACCTTCAAAAGATACAATTTACAAAAAGAAACAAAATCGATCAAAGATACAATGAAGAAGGCCAAACTGAATGTTCCAATCCATAAATAAAAATGCACAGACTTTTAAAAAGCTAAAAGTTCACTGTCCAAAAAATGTGATACATGATACAAATATCAGTGTCCCCGTAAATCCCAGTAAGGGCTTCCAGTCTCATACATCAGCAGCTTTTCACAGAAATTAAATAGAATTTTACACCCACGGGCAATTACATTGGAGACTCTTATTTTATATTTATCCCGAATTTAGATCTTCACATGCCAAAAAGGAAAATGCAAGTGATTCTCTAATTCAGATATCAAAAACTTAAAATACTTCCAGATTATAAACACCAAAATTTAAGAACGAAAGTAGAAAATCCCACTTTTTAAAATTGAAAATTCACAAAATCTTTTCAAGACAAGAGCCAATTTCTCAATAAATAATTGTTCAAAAATCCTAGATTTAATCTAATTCTCTCAAAATAGAAGACATTTACATGGTTAGTAATGGAAAACTCACCAGCTGTAATGTTGGCCGAGGGACATACTCCTCAGCTGGCCATGAGTGCTTTGTACAATGGAAAAGGTGTCCACTAACCATTTTCTACTGATAATTCTAAATTTTGCAATCCCTTTCGAGAAGTACCAGGTCTCCCAATCCTAGAATTTTCGATCAGAATCAAAACTCTGCAATTTTTAACTCCTTTTGAACAAAATCTAGGGTTTCTCCGTGAATATAAATGTTACCGAGTAATTTTCATATCTATTGAGACAGACAAAACCATATGATATCGATCAGAAGAGAAATTCCGATATTTAAACCTTCAATTTATCAGATTTTAGAAGAGCAAAAAGCTTTTTTATTTTGTTTGCCACTCCGTCTCAAGTCGAGGGCATATGATGGAGATCCGAATTGAATTTAGAGAGAGAGAAACACTGTAGTGACTGAAAAGAAAGACAAAGAGCGAGAGTTTAGTGAGGGAAAAATTAGGGTTTGAATTGCGTGGAAGAATTACGAGCTGACGCCCGTTTCATTTACTGAATTTGGTGCTTCCATAAATGACACTTGTAACTATATGGTTCGAGAATTGTTTAGTGGGAGCGCAAAGCAGGATTCATAATTTACAAATGACCCTTTCACTCCCAATCATTTAACAAGATGACATAATTTTATTTTGGATTTAAAATGCCAGAAGATTTCGGGGGGCATGCTGTTCATTTCAGCACTCATTTGACTAATATCAGTCCAAGGGTTGCAATGGACCACCCGGGACCTGAGGGTAGATCCGATCCAGGTCCGGGTACGAGTCAAAAACTTGGACCTTATAGATCGGGTCTGGGTCCAAATCTAGGACCCGAATACTATTTGAGATTGGGTCCGAGTTAAGGTTATATTTTTCGGGTCCTAATATATAAAACATATTTAAATATATAGATATTTTAATTTTTGGGTCAAATCCAGTTCTGGTTAATGGCCCCATACTATATTTTCGGATATGGGTCCGAGGAATTTAGGTTCGCTACCGTTGCCACCCCTAATCGTTTGGAAAATAATTATTGAAAAAAGAAGACTATGTCCAAACCATATGTCTACAACGGAATTAGTGGTCCAGCCATCGGCTAGCACATTGGTATGTGTGCTTTAAAGCAAGAAATGGATTTAGTCGAAAATTGGCCAAAATGAATGTCTAGCCAATTTAGGTTAGTCAAACCAATCAATTTTGAGCGATGAAACCGGCTAAACAAAATTGGTCAAAATTTTGAGATATTTTATAATTTTATATTTTATAATTTTATATTTTTATTTTAAATATTATTCAGCCAGCTCGATCGATTTTCAAAACGGTTTTGATTAAACCAAACATCATACTTATTCGGTAGCATTCCTACTTTGCCAACGTTAAAGGACTACTAAACCTTTTCATTTTAGGAGAAATCCATGTTATTGTAAATCATAAAATGATTCAATTATATAATATATCCCCTCAATGTCCAAGGTGAGGGACAATAAAATCTGTACCACCCTCTTTATAAATCCCTGACCATATCATAAGCACTTTGTCTATGGGCCCTTGTCTTTTGTAAAGTAATGAAAGGTCCAAACTCGGATCCGAACACCGGATTCGGTTAGTCACAAGACATCGACCATGGTTGTTTAAATATAGGACTCTTATTTTTCTTCCTATATTTTTATATTTAAATACTAATGTTTCCATTAAGATAAAATAAAAAAGATTCAATACAAGAAAGATAATTTCATACATTTAATTTTAATTTTGACCACAATTGTAGAATCACATCTACAATCTCCCAAACGAAATCTTAGAAGTGTTATGCATCATAGCTCATGTATGTTTTCTTATCATTGTATATTGTGATTCTCTATATAAAGTTTATGTGATTTTCTCTATTTAGGGGAAAACAACAAATGAACCCAGCAAGATCCAGCCGGCTCAAACAAGTCGCAATTGGACTCAACTGGGTCCACCGAAGAGGCCGAACAGTGTGAATCAAAAGAACAAGTTGAGCCGGTTTGGGTCCTAGCCTATTCAACCCATGTAAGTAGTGATAAACCATGCTAGGTCTGGGAACCATGAAATGCAGTAAACAAATGGTACCTTAAGTATAGGTCTTAATTCTAAATTGTACATGTACTAATCGTATATGTACTGATAGTATCGAAACATAACGAGGTATATCCGTGAATCCTCGAAATTAGGTTGAGGCAAAGGAAATTTTTTTTTATCCAAACATTAATTAGCCACGTATTAGCTAACGATGTATATATGGATCTGCGATGTATTGCCACTCTAAATTAAGACATTGGGATTGGATTTGTCAATTGTTTCAGATTGTCAACTCAAATTGTACAGCATTTCATTCAGTATAAAATAGTATCTCAAATGAAGTCTCAACTCTAAATTGTGCTCAATGAATGATCGAGATTTGAGAAAACATTGACAGAACCATTTTAGCTGCTTGTTTGTTAAAAACATAAAATCAATAATCAAGATAATATGTCGATGCACTGCACTCAAGCAAAAACCTTATTTGAGTATTTTTAGGACCTCAAATTTTAGGGATGTTGCCTCCTCAACCTGGACACTAACTTCAAAATAACTATATTTGTGCCTAAAATAAACTCATAAGAACGAACAAAGATCATTTAAATTTTGAACAGTCAAAATCTGTGCGTAAAAAAAAAAGAAAAAAAAAAAAACTTGTAATAAGGAACAAAGATCATTTAAATTTTGGACAGTCAAAATCTAAGTGTTTAAGACCTCAAAATCTAATTTATTTTCCTTAAGAATGTTCACTTAATGATTAAATTCCTTATCTCAAGTCGAGAAAATCCTTCTTTTACCTGAAGGAGTAAGTGTATAGTTTGCGCCTGCAAGAAGATGCTATACATGCTCTGCATATAATATGTTAATGCAATGTATTTAATATGTTAAAAAAAATATTAAGGAAATATACCTTGTGACGCATTAAGGACAAATCTTGTGATACAATGAAAAGGTGCTCTTGTATTGTCGTAATCAGTCCGCTAGTTTCAATCCTTCCAAATTTTGGTAAACTAAGAATCCAAGCAAATTCACTAATTCTCTTTCCATCATAAATAAATCAAACTATTTCACCTTTTTTCTTTTTCTTTTTTTATTTGAATTCAAGATTGATATTAAGAGTGTTGAGATACCGCGACATATTTAAAATGAGTGTCTCAACTCTAGAATATACAAAGAACAAAGAGAAAGAACAAAATTGGGTCCAAAGGCATGGCTCTTGCAACATTTTGTTGGCCAGATGCCAATGGTTGTTTTTATAAAAAATCCAAGTTTTGAAAAAGGACACAGTTTCAATACCGGTCCTAATAATCAAATTTGGTGTGGGCTCTACAATCTGCAATCCTATATAATTGGATACATTTGACGATGCAGATTGCATTTGAGAATTAAGACATTTGATTTTCGGGGTATTTACATCATCCAATGGTTGGACAGTGCACATATTAGGGCCTGTACAATGGAATGTGTTGGAGGAAACCTGATTGTATAAAACCCAAGATCCAAACATATCTCAAGGTATCCTCTAAAACCCTCTCCTTATTCAACATGTCAAAATCTTTGTAAGCATATTTGTTTGGTTAGATTGTTAGTCTAATTTTTGCAGGCAATACCCATTTTACCTAGATATTTCAACTATGTGTGATCTTTTGCCCTCAATAAAATACATTAGATCTCACTTTGGGACCAAGAGCATATTTGTTTGGAATGGATCTTCTCTTGTTCATGAAATTAAGAACCTAGATAATGTTTGTTTCATTTGGGCTACTGCATGACCTATTTTAAGGTGTGAACCTAGAACTATGTCAATTCCACAAAACCAAATGGAAGAAGATTTACTCAACCAATTGCTTAAGAAGGTGAACCTTAGTTTATACTTCATATCCTTATTTCTAGCTCTAATGATTGCTAACTAGCATTTGCTTTAATTTCACTAAATCTATGTTATCAAGTTACTTCATAAGGAGAGAAATTGGTGTTCTATAATATTTCAATGCTTGTAAGCATGTAAAGTTTATCAAATGATGTTCTCTTACCAACAAAGTTAAAACTTGAGAAGCATCCTTAAAAAGTCATAATAACAATAAATTTCAATGCTTGTAAGCATGAAAAATTTCTCAAATGATGTTCTCTTACCAACAAAGTTAAAACTTGAGAAGCATCCTTAAAAAGTCATAATAACAATAAATTTCAATGCTTGTAAGCATGAAAAATTTCTCAAATGATGTTCTCTTACCAACAAAGTTAAAACTTTAAAAGCATCCTTAAAAAAGTCCGAATTTAGAATTGCAAAAAGCCATGACCCAAATTGTTATTAGGTTTATTAGAAATAATGATCTCCAAATTCAGATTCATAATGGGGAGGACTTAATTTAGTAAGTTATTAAAAGTTATGGATATAAGATTCTAATTATGCTTAAATTAGACAAGAATAGAGGTTGCCGTTATTAAAAGAATTGATTGGGGTATTATGGTTGATCCACCTCAAATTTAGGGAAATTTATCAAAATTGCCAATTTAATGCTTTGGCCAAATATTTTAATTTATTTGCAAAATACTCATGGAATTTTTTCCATGGGTATTTGAGTTGGAATAGCTCCAAATAGGCAAAATGTTAAATACTTCATTTGAAATAGGTAGTGTTGATAAATTCCCTGAATTTTATTTGGGCTTTCCATTCAAGAAAATCATGTGAGACCTTTTAAATTCCACTGCTAGATTGAATACTACGAAAAATCAGAGTCCTTCGAGTCATCACCATTAATTTGAATCGGTGAACGCCTGTGGGGGGGCGAATGAGACCCAAGGGTTACATTTTGTTTTAGTGTGTTCATCTCTGTCTTTTCATCACCATCCATATATCGGTTATATTAACTAATAAATTTGGCATAGCATCTACCGATCATACTAATTTTGCAGAAGCATAGTATGGTCTCGCCCAATCACCTAATTTAGCGATGAAGATCAATTTTATCTCACAATTACTAGATCATACTTGATTAACGATTCTGAATAAGGAAAAAGTTTCTAAGTCTTTAAAACCGAAGATGTATGGTCCCTCAAATGGAGGCTTAGAGTCGTTTTATAAGGAGGAACTTTTCCTAGTGTTTTTTGAAAATTTATCAACTTATACCTCTCATATCAGCTATTTGCATTTTTTTTGTTCAAGTTTCAAATACTATATTTTTGTTCAAGTTTCAAATACTATAAAACATTCATGAGGGCCCAAATATTTTTTTAATAGAATTATTATTTCTAATATTTAAAATTTATTTATTTTTTCCTATTCATAATCTTCACTTTAGAGATTACATATTCTTAACAATTAAGTCAAACAATCCATCTCAAAATAGAATTTTAAGAGGTGGCTCAGTTCTTCATGCACTCATAGAAACCGTGTCCTGTTTAATCAAATTTCGATCAGCCCATCAAATAACACATCAAAATAGATTTCGAAACTTAGGGAATGGAATTGGGGCATCGGTATTTAGGAGGTAGATATATAGTGGCAACATGCCCGGACCTGAAGTTATTGGACCCAGACCCAAACTTGACTGGGCCTGGACCCGACTGGACCCAACCCAAAAATGAAAAAAAAAGAATAAATATATGTAAATATTATGTTAAAATATACATGTATTATTTAAATATTATAACTAAAAATATATAGTTATATTTATTTAAATATTGTTTAAATATTTTATATTTTTAATATTATTTAAATAATAATACTATTCGGATTGGTTCGGATCCAATATTTGGCACTGGACCCTAGCCATCAGGTCCAATTTTTCTAACCATACCTGTACTTGGGTCAGATATGGTCGTCGGGTCTAGGGTACTACTCTTCATTCCCACCGTGAACACATCATAAAAAAAAAAAAAGAATTAAAACTTATTAGAATACATTTATCATAAAAAAGATTTAAAACCTATTAGAATTCACCTAGGTGAAATGTTAAGTAGTTTGAATTTAGGTGTATTCGTTTAAATTTCCTTTTTTTAATTATAATTGATATTGGGGATAAATAGTTCCCCCCCAAAAAAAAATCTGATCATACATTTGGGAATTCAACTATTTTAAGGGGGTTTTATGCCAGGGCAAAATATTATGACTTTGGACATAATGTGGCCGCGTCGAGCCATCACCATATCATAAAACTTGTGCTTTGGGAGTGGGTCCCACCGAGAATGGGAGTGCAGGAAAGTCGATTGATCTTTCGCCATCCAACCCATCAATTGAACGGTGATAATCTCACGATCAAATTCCCGACATGTGCCACACTGCAAGGATCCCTTTATCATTATTATGATTTTATCGGTACTCTATCAAAAAAAAAAAATGAATCTCCAATTATTTGAAAGTGCGGGAAAAGTTTATATAGAGCCGAGGCTCCAATCAAACAAACTAGAGCCTACCTCAAAAATTTCACTAGAAGAAGTTGTATCTGCAAATTGATCATCTCGACATCAAGATGTAAGGACATGAGAAAAAAATAGATTTCATATTTTGGAAATAGTGTATTTTGTAATGCATTTTTGGATCGTCAATTTTCAAGATTTTCAAGTTTTTATAGATCTCTCGATCTACATTATTTTTAAACTTTAAATTTTATAAATAAAGATAAAAATATATTTTAAAGCTGTCAAAAAGATTTCTAAGTATTATAACCACATTTCTCAATACTATTTGAAGGTAGGCTCTAATTTGATTGTTTAGAGCCTAGGCTCTATGCAAACCTTACCCTACACATAATCTGTTTCACGAGTGTCACTTTTAGAATTTAAAACGGACAAGGTTTCTATGAGTTGCCGACGCATCAGATTGTCTCTAAAGAGACCTTTAGAGACTTTTCTTTCGTATATAAAGAGACCTTTAGAGACTTTTCTTTCGTATATAAAGAGACAGCTTACTTTTCGCACACCATCACTTCAGTATTTTAGTTTCAAATTGGGTGGTTGTGAGCGGGTCATTAACTAAATTTAAAGTTAAATTTTTTTTTTTTTCAACTTCATGATTCACCCCAAGCCATTCAATTTGACATCCAATGACTAGAAGCATTTGTGACCTAATATACAATCCTTTGCTTTTATTTAAAAGAAAAAACTTATATAAAGTTGTAAATTAAAATGTAGAATTACATATACACCTAAAAAATCCACCAAAAAATATTGTTTTAACTTTGAAAAACCCTCTAATTGATCATCTCAACATCGCTATGTTCAATTTCTTTTTTAAAAAAAAAACATTTTGAGTTCTAAAAATAATACATCTTACAACACATTATCTAGACCGTCCATTTTCAAGATTTTCATATGTTCATAGATCTACTTTATTTTAACCATTTTTGAAATTTAAAATCCTATGAAAATAGATTTTCAGATAATTCTAAAATATTTTATACCAAAATAACACCTTATCATAAAAGTTGGAGGTCCAAAAGATGTGGATTTACTTGTTATCGTTAATTTTTCTTTTCTTTTTTTTCTTGCTTATATTTTTTTTGAGAAAATTTAGCGTTCGTAAAGTGAGATTAGAAGCTTCCAACTTGTGTGGTTAAGAGCAGGTGCCTCCAAATTGGAGTCAATGTCCTTTGATGGTTTCATATTTTTGACCGGTCTAAATTGTCAGCTCAGATTTGATGGTGTGTTTGCGTCTACAAATTCTACACTTAATCGTGACCGTTAACCTTTGACCTCATTTTTCTCTGTCGTCTTTAGGATTCACCGACAGCAGCACCTCACCCACTTTTTCTCCATTCCTAATCAAGTAAACGCAAAATCTGGATCAAAATCTGAATCGGTGGGGGGGATCGTTTGCCGACAAATAGATCTTGGATCGTTGGATTGTTGAGTTGGATTGAGTTTGGATCGATACCAATTGATAGTTCAGAAAAATATTTTAAACATAAATAAAAAATAAAAATTTGAATAAAGGTTTACGGGGTTGGGATTAAAAAAGGATCTAATAAAATATTAGATAAACTTAATAAAAAGAATGGGATTGGGAGATTTGGTCACGATCGATTTCTATTAGGATCCGCGATTCATATAAAAAATTGTGGGGTTTTGGAATACTAGTGGTAACAAAATTTATGAGTGGCAAAAAATAATAGTTTAGGTTCAAAATGCAAAGAATTGTGGATTTTATGTGCCTGATAAAAAAAAAAAAAAACTCATATTGGATCTGTTACTTTGACTATTAGTGAATTAGGATAGTTTTCAAACTTATTTGAATTGAAAACTTCTGGTTTAAGAAAGGGGTTGGTAGCACCCTCATAGCTAATTACCACATTGTGGTTTTCAATCTTGCCCCTTGATACCTTCAAAAAAAAGCTAACTCCCGAATGTATCTAAGAAAAATAAATAGGAACCTGTCGTCGGCACTAAATTACCCTGTAAAAAAAAAAAAAAGGAATACTTGTGCCTTAAACTCTCTTGGCACAATAAAAGAACAAAAACATTCCCTACAATTTTGCATTTCTGATAGGGGAGTCTTAGTCTCCACCACAATTATGCCCCTAACCTTACCGACGTTATACTTTCGATCTACCAGATTTCAACATATGTTGTCCTATCTTCTCCATTGTATCTGCAGTAGAAGAAAATTTGATTTTTGCCTTTATAAAATCCCCATTTTTGGATTAAATTTTCAGATAATTTTCAGCAAAACGCTAAAACTTTGCTCCAGCAAGTTTTGATTGCGGTCACCTGATAAAATTGTGATCGCTTAATACTTCATTCTTTGTCATTTGCGATCAAAATTCAGCCAATAAGATAGATCTATCTTGGGCTCCCATAAGACTCTAAAGAGAGTGCAACTCTAAGAGATGCGTTAGTGAATGTTTTATTTGGCTCATTTTTATCCTAAGAGTATATTCGCTGAAAATTCAATTGAATTACATATAGATTCTTTGATGAGGCTGTCTGATATTTCGAAGCCAACAGGATCATCCTATGACTCTGGATCCAGTCGAGACGTAACCAAACTGCTTTCAAAAATCAAGATTTTTTTAACCTATTTATTTTCATTGTTTTGTAGAGAAAATCTTGTTGCAACTCCGGTTATCAATTCTTCAATGTTTATTTTTTTGGAAAAATTACAAAAAAAACCTTGACGCTGTACTTTCTTTGCAATTTACCCCCAACCTAACTTTTTTTCTCACTTTTTTCTCCAAAATACACTTTTTATGCAAATACCCCAACCAAATAAAAAATAAAAAAAATGCCTAAACTACAATCCCTTACTTTTACTTTACCCACATCTCTCTCCTCTATCCCACCAAAATAGAGGCGGGGTCCAGTGGTAGGGTCCCGGGCACTATGTAAAGTGCGATAAGGCAGTAGGGCTCCAACACTGTGTAAAGTGCAGTCCGGCAGTAGGGCTCCGACACTGTGTGAAGTGTAGTCCGGCAGTTGCAAAGGACAGTCCAGCAGTAGATGTTATTGGATTTCAGGACTCTGGTACTATTAAAGGGCAGTTTGGTAGTACTCAGTTTCAGTCCGGTAGTTATCCGACACTTATGCGCTCTGACGATGTGATGATGCTCTCTCGCAATGTGCTATTGGGGTCCAAAAATCAACATCAAATCTGGTTAAAATGAGTTTTGTTACGAGAATGGCATTTCGGTATGATTTTTGTTTATGAGAATGGTATTTCCGTCTAAAAAAAAATGAACTTTTCCCCTTGGGGGAATTTGCATAGAAAGTTTGTTTCGGAGAAAAAAGTGAAACAAAAATTACGTTGGGGGTAAGTTGTATAGAAAGTGTGGTCTTGGGATTTTTTTGTAATTTTCCTTTATTCTTATGATCAAAGTTGGCATGAGTGAATCTATTACTTGATAATGCATTCTTCCTTTATTTTGAGTAATTTGCTGGCTAAGGCTCAAAAACCTACTTTTATCCCTGACTAAAGCACAAAACTCAGTGCTTCGATCATGGACAAGCTTCACAACCATTCAAAAAGCTTGCACATGGAAGCTCTAAAACCGATGGGTTGATTTTTGACAAATAAAAAGCGAGAAAAGTATAACATGTAATATGCAAGTAACAAGCAAAAAAAATAAAGCAGCAATGAAATAACACATAACAAAAACCAAAATTTTACGTGGCTCATCCCAAAAGGATACATCTACTGGCATGACAAACTGAAATCCACTATATCGGTGAGAGTACATCGTAGATTTTGGGATATAAAAAGTATCTTACAAACTATTGACAATACCTAGTCGAACAACCATTGAAACCACTCTCCCGAGATCACTTGCCATTCTTTCTTCTCTTAAATTCTTACAACTATTACCAACACACCAGATAGAGATGCAAAAACAATGGCAAACAGACTTTCTTTTTGCAAAAGGGATACTACTCAAAATCTTCATGAGAACTGCTTTTTATAAAGAGAAACAAACATCTCTTTCTATATGAGGCATAAACAAACAGTTTTTCCTCTTAAAAGCTCGTTTCTCTCTCTTGAGGCTCCTTTAAAGGCTCATCCTTCTCTGCGTAGGAGGCCCTTGTCTCTTTGGAGAGACTTATGCATTCCCCATGAGGTGACTCAAATAGGACACAAGATTTCTATAATGTCAGAAATCATGTAACCAATATAAATCCTTATCCCATTCGAAAATACATCTTGTACGGTTTAGTTTCTTAAAAGCAAGAGATTTCACATTCTATAAAATAGAAATTCCAATAAATATGAAAACTCATCAATATCAATCTCAATCTTAGTAGCATAGGATTTCTTTATGGAGGTGATTTTGGATATCACTATATCCAACAATCTCCACCTTGATACCAACATCATTGGACATCTTTATGGAATATTTCTTTTTGCTAAATAAATTTTTTACAGTTCTTATTTAAAAAGATTGTTTTTATCATCAAATTTCTCCACCTTAAACTTCGCATTCGAAATGTTTACCTCCATATCGACAAATCCCAAATCAAACTTTGATACCATTTGTTGTGCATGGAAGCTTTAAAACCCTATAAGTTGATTTTGGTAAATAAAAAGCGAGAAAAATAAAATTCGAAACAAACAAATAACAAATAAAAAAAATATAAAGTAAAAATAAAATAACGTAAAAAAAACACCAAAATTTTACGTAATTCACCATAAAAGGCTACATCCACATAAATGACACGAGTGAATCTTCCTTTATTTTGAGTTATTTGTCGGCTAAGGCTCAGAAAGCTACTTTTGACCTCGACTAAAGCACCAAACTCAGTGCTTCGATGATCGATGAGCTTCTCAACCATTAAAGAGATCACTGGGCATTGCTCCTCAAGATCTCGCCTCATCTTTGAAAGTATTGGAAGCACAAAATTGAGAGCAAGTTTTAGTTAAGGGTTTGCTTGGCAACAAGAGATTTCGATTTTTGAAGTTGAATTCTCCTGGGCACTGTTGCAGGTCGGAGTTTGCCATTATGGATGGCTATAGTGAAATTCACTTTATCGAAATTTCGGTTCCCTATAAAATGGGGTACCGCAAGTTCGAGGCGGGGGATCAAAGTGGAGATCATCATGATCTCCACTTTGTTTTGCATGGGCACATGGCTCGTATGTAGCCCTCCCCCATTTCTTTTCTTCTCTCTTCTCTCGTCCTCCAAACCTTTATCCTACTCTCTCTCTTCTCTCCTCCCTCCCTCCCTCCCTCATCTCTCCTCCCTCCCTCATCTCTCCCTCGTACCAAACCCTAACCAAATTTACTCCCTCTGCGAACTGTTGATTTTTATTTAACGATTATAAGTTTATAATAGTTCATCATAGTTTCAACTACTGTTACACGGCTAAGAAGAAATGCACTTTGTTTTCTTTTCAATTTTTTAATTTGCATAATTTGATCTTGCACTCACACACACATGCACTATTCCCCAAAAAGAAAATTCCATATGTTTATGCTATCTTTTGCATCGTGACCTTGTGCTATTATTGTTTGTTTCATTTTTGCTATTTCTTTTTCATATTCATGCAACTCCATATTTGCATTATGTTGTGTATGAAATCGTACTGCATCTTTCCCCCCAAAAAAAAACCAAAGAAATTTATCAAAATACGCATGAGAGATGTATTATTTAGTATTTTATTTCTCTGCAGCTGCTCTAACTCATGATCATGTACATTTTTGAAAGGTATTTTGGAATTAAAAAATATATGGGGAAAAAGTTAAATTAATTATCTCTCGTAGATTTCCCTAAAAAGTGAACAGTTTTATTGGACTATGTTTCCTTGTATATTTCATCTATTTTTTGATGATGTAGCTTTGGTTTTTGTGGGTAGGGCAATCTGTTATGAGCCAAAGGTGGAAACCATTTCCATTTTGCATAGGCCTAATAAATGCTCGGATCCATGTTGATTAGTTTTGCTGCTTATTTATTAGTTATTTGCTGCCCAACCCCATTTGTGAAGGGAGATGTTGAGAGAGAGAGATCTAGCTTACAAATAAAATATATGTAATCTATGTCATCTATCTCATTAGACTTACCATGGATGGATTATGAAATCAAAATCTAATTTTTTTAATATCCTCTCATCAATAAAAACTGCAATAAATTCCAGATCTCTAGGTTTACAAAGGTGTATGTATAAGAGAAATACACTCCAAACCTTAACAATTGTGATCAGAATGTCCAGCTGAGTCTAATAGTGATAGTGTGATCGAATTTCAAGATCTTTGGAGGGTGTTGCCACACACATTTGCACCTTTTTAGGTTACAGAAAAGTGATTTCTTTAATAGAAGATTATGAGATATTGATGTGGGTTTCTGGGAATATTGGGCTTCTAAAATAAGATGTTCAGGATTTTTTTAGATTTTTTTTGAAGTTTTGGGTTTCGTAAATTCAACTATGAGGATATATGGTCTCTTAGAAGCGAATATTTAAAATCTATGGTTTCTTAAATGGGATTTTGGGATGTGTGGAATATTTCAAGAATATTTTAGGGGTGGACTATAGTTTGAGTGTGGATTATGGTTAAGTGTGTCCAATAATATATTGGGATAGTGTGTTCCAAAAATTAATAATTTAAAAAAAATTAATTTGGGATTGGTGCCTACAACTGGTCATAAATTTTGTGTGCATTTGACTCTGACTCACATGCCTCCAACATGACAAAACATAGTGTTAACATGCTTCTATTGTGATATTTGTCTTATAAAACCCTTTCAAATATCTCTCTACATCAATTCTAGCTAATTTAGAAGACCAAATAAAAAAACTATAAAAGTTGGTAGAAGTTTGTTTTGTAAATGAGAAGATAATAAAATAATTTGTGGCATTGGAGGATATGAAAAAATAATTTGGGGTATTGGAGGAGACCAAATAAGTATTTTTTATTAATCTCTTTTTGTGACTTGATTGTATAGTTTTTATTATGGTGTTTAATTTCTCATTGAATGGTGTTTTTAAATTTTTTTTTATTTCCATTGGTTGAAAGAATTTAGAGTCACTCAAGATGTATATTAAAAGAGAAATCAATAATTAATTTTTTTAGAAATTAATAAGATGTATATTTTAATTTTATTTGGAGTCCAATTTTAGCCTTTTTGGGGATTCTAAAAATATTATCAAATTTATCTGTCTGTGCCTGTAGGTTAATATATGTGTATGTTTATTGTTTATCTTGGAGATTAGGTTGGTATATGTGTATGTTTATTGTTTATCTTGGAGATTGTATATATGTTTAATGAAATTTATTAAATTTATATGCCCTATTTGTCGTTGCATCTTAGCGTTTGAGGAAGTCTCCTAATTACATGTATAACATTTTTTTCGAGAAGTAGATTATTGCTTTGTATAGAAGGACCATTCCTTAGAATTTAATAATTATATAGATTGTATGTGTCATACCATTTATGTTTAACCTTGTGAGACTAAACGATAGAAGAGAGGTGATTTGTACATGTTTAGCCTACATTTGCATTATAAATATTTTTTTAAAACATAATGAAACCATCGTAGAATGACTTGTTCAACTTGTAAGAGGAGAAATTTGAAGCATATTAGATAATTGTTGTGAGAGAATCTTAAGGACCTAGTCCATGTTTATTGTTACTAATTGGTCGATGAGAATTTTAAGGAGCTAATTCATGTTTTTTGTTATTAATTTTTAGAGGTACAAATGAAAGGCAAAATGTAGATGCTGAGTCTATGGGCCTTACTAAGGTAATACATATTTACTGTTACTAATTGGTCGAGGTACAAATGAAAGTCAAAATATAGAAGCTTACTTTATAGGCCTTGTTTTGTCTAAGGGATGGACAATTTTTATCCCGGTTCAATGTTCGAACAAAAAACATCAATGTTTTGTAAAAAGGATGGACAATCTTACTCCTTGTGTTGTATGTTCAATTTTTAGAACGAAAAATATCTATGTTCTTTTCTATCAAGTCTCCTTCTATAATTTCACTTTCTTTATAAAAATTAAACAATCCTTTTCCAATTTTCTCAAATCTTCTTGCCTTCTCTATCCGTAAAATTCCCTGGTCTATCTTAAATATTTTTCGCACTTATCCACTTGTTCAGAATGTGTCATAAATGATAGAGTTGCCTATCCTATAATCTCTCTAATATTGAGGTCACTTCCTCTTCTTACAACATGTGTCCATATTTTAATTTTGGCTTAATAATATAATATATACTTGTTTTTATATATTATATTAATTTAATTAAATATTCTATATTTGATAAGAGTGCAAAGGCACATGAATTCTACTAGTGCTTCTCTATCTCATTACTTGAGACAAATTGTTTTGCCTCGCAATCTAGATTGCCAAACTATATGTTATAAAGAGAGAGGGTTATATGCACCAGCAAAATTGAAGTATTTTACACATTAGCAAAGTACCAAATTTTAAGTACGCTATAGTTTACGCCTCCTCCCTTTGTCACTTCCCATCCCATTCAAGGAAGTTCAAATTGTGGTTTGAGTCATTATGAGAGATTGTGATGAAGAAATGAATGTGTATCAATGTTTAATGTTATATATATGAGCCCTAAATAATTATTTTTTTTCAAACATGATATGTCCGTCTATCATTTAAAAAGAAAAATGTTACTTTAGTTGACACTGGTGTATTTATAGTAACATTTCAAGATGGATAGACACTAAAAATAATAATTCAAAATGAAAAAGAGAGCAAAAAGAAAATAAAGAATGTGAAGTTCTTAAGGGTGTCATGCGAGGGGATCACATCTTTGGTACATTAACACGTGCAACTTATAGACATATGTCTATATCAACACGTGCAAACTATAGACACGTGTCTCCATGTCACATGAGTAACCTCTCACCCTTAAAACATGAGATACCAGTTTTCCTTGGCTAAAAAATTCTCACTTTTCATTCTATAAACCCAACTTAGAGAGCAATGATCCAATGCAACAGTTGTATCATAGTATAATGCAACGGTACTTTTAGAAAATCATGTTTGTGGTATTTATATGACTTCAAATTTGTACACACACTCTCTTCATCTCAATAATCAATCCCTCAAAAAAACAAAAGTTCAATTTGAACTCTAGATATGGTAAAAATGAGTCATCTCCAAAAACGATTCTAGACCATTCATTTTGTGAATTTCAAGATCTTAACCTTTATAAACTCAAAATCATTTTTTTCTTTTTTACATTGTTCATCTAATGATAATAAAACCATCCAAACAAATTGGAAATGAAAAAATCCTTCTAAGACCTAGATCTAAAAGTCTCACCAAAATGAATGACCTATGTTAATTGGGCTAAAAAAAGACTTTTTAGGTGGTGTTTTCAATTTTTTCTTTTTTTGTGATTGTTCATTAGAATGAAAAGAGTGTATATTTCAAATTTTGGATCAAATAAATGACCATAAAATGAATTTTTAATATTGTTGCATCATATTACTATACAACGGTTGCATGATATCATTGCTCCAATTTAGAATAAATAAAAATTTGGAAGGTCTCTTTGATATTATGAAAAACAACCAAAAGAGAGAAGCCCATTCGGCACGTGTGAAAACTAGCCGTTGAGACCTTACCATCACCACCACCACCACCATTTTCCCCGGACCTCAAAATTCTCACACACCTCTCTCCTCTTGTTCTCACACAATGCATTGTGGGAGCCCAAATTACCAAAACACCCCTCCCCCTCCATTCTTTCTCATACCTCAAAAGCCCTTCTCAGCCTCACTACAAAAGCTCTTGATAAAAAATGCTAGGCTGGGGTAGTGTCGAGGATTTACCCAATTTGCATTCGAAACTTGAATTTTGGATCTTATCGGGATCAAGGTATGGATCTAAGATTTGGATCTGACATATAAGATTGGATATGGATAATATTTTGAATCGGATCCAGGTACAAGTGGATCCAATCTGGATTCGACCTAGTTATTAAATATATTATTTTGGGAAAAGTTTATATAGAGCCGAGGCTCTAAACAATCAAATTTGAGCCTACCAAAAAAAATTCACTAGAAGAGGTTGTTTTGATACCCAAATATTTTCAAAATGATCATCTTGACATCAAGATGTATGCACATGAAAAAAAATGGATTTTAAGTTTTGGAAATAGTGTATTTTGGAATGCATTTTTGGACCGTCAATTTTCAAGATTTTCAAGTTTTCATAGATCTATCGATCTCCATTATTTTTTACGCTTTAAATTTTAGAAATAAATATAAAAATATATTTTAGGTCTATCACAAAGATTTACGATATTGAAACCACATTTCTCGAAACTATTTGAAGGTAGGCTCTAATTTGATTGTTTAGAACCTAGGCTCTATATAAACTGCACCCTATTATTTTATAAATATAAAAAAAATTTGATCGATCAAATAGGGATCTAGATCCATATTCCATATATACTTTTGGATCCGAATCTAACTTCAAATATTTTGGATCAAAATCCAAATCCTATACATACTTTTCGGATCCAAATCTGAATCCCGGTAGATGCGGACTCCATCCAACCCATTCCAATCCCTAACTTTGGTTGCAACCTTTCCCTCTCAACCTCTCTAAAAGCTTTAAAGTCCCTTCCAGGTCCCTCATATCATGGCACAAAGCCCTTGTGAGGACATTATCGGTTGTCAAATTGAGTTCATAGCCCTTGTTTTTCATTTTTAAAAATACCAATTTTGCCCTTTCTAGGGACCCTTTCTTGCATTACACCATTATCATGGCATTGTATGTTGCCACATTGGGCAGACACCCTTTTTCTCTCATTCCTTCAAATATTTGCAGGCCTTGTCTATGTCCCCAGCCCTTCCAAAACCATGCATCAGAGTGGTGCATTTTGTAGCATCAGGTGCAGAGGCCCTCTTTTTCATCTCTATGAAAAAGACCATACTGAGGTCATCTGACCAGTTCTTAAAAAGTCCTTGAGCAAAATATTGTATGTAGAGAGAATGAGAGAGACCCAACTCCGCCATCTCTCTCAAAACCTAACTGCCATTTATGCAAGGATGTTATGGTATCAGGCTTACATGTGTCTAATAGCTCTGAAAATTTCATGGGCTCGCTCTACTCTCATTGGTGATTGGACTTGCAGATCTCCAGTAACGTTTTGATGTGCTGTAAATTTGTTGGGGGCAACCATAAACTTGCACCTCTGATGGCTCTATATGCCATGAACTTGCATCTCTTATGGCTCTATATGCTTTTCCAGCTTTTATGAGATGGGTAGAGGCCATGGATTTGGATTTGGGGTTATGCAAGGTTACAAAAAAAATTATTTTCCGTTTTCACATGTGGGTTTTGATTTGTTGGGGAGTTGGGATTTTATTGTTCTAGGCTTGGGTGATGACGGTGTATGCAGATCGGCTCTTGCTTTTGTTTTTTTTATTATTCTAAACAATAAAGGAAAATATTATTCTAAACAATGAAGGAAAATTTCATAAAAAAATCATGATCATAGTATAGGAATAATATGCTATATGATTTATTTTTATCCTTAAAACAATATTTAATCACCATTCCACTTTTTTTTTTTTAATCGTTAAAATACTATTTCATCACTATTCTATATGACTATTTGTTTTTGTTAAATGGAGTTACAATATTTTATGCTCATGAAGTCCAACAGCTTAGAGGCTTGGAGTTTATCATAAAGTTTAAAAAGTTGGATACTTCAAAAGAGTGTATCATAAAGTTTAAAAAGTAGGATACTTCAAGCAGCCTAATTTTTTATGCAACAGACAAGGAATTAGCAATCAAGTTTGAATCGGACCATTGAACTATCAAAACAAAATAATATCCAATAAATGACGATAATGGTTGCCTCTTTGTACCAAAGTTAATCTTTTAATACATGTTTTTTTATAATTTAGCTATATTTCTAATACTAATTTCTCACTCCAAATATTTTATTGATATTTTTGAGCACTAATATCTTACTAGTAGATCAAATTGGTCACCCATATAGAACTAGCCGAGTTAATAACTCAGTTGAGTTGATTTAGTCAAATAAAAAATAAAAAATAAATAAATAAATAAAATATATAAAAGTTCAAAATGTTTTGAAAAAGTTTAGGAATCTTAGATCATTCAATGCTGGTTTATGACAAAAAATATTTTGTAATGCAATTGTGATGCATATATGGCTGAGTCCCTAGTTGGCAATATTGAAAAGAAATAACGTTTTGATGTTTTACACCATATATTTTAGTTGAATGGTGTAGACTAAATATATCTTTTAAGATACTTGCATGTCTATTATGCTAATGTCAAATCTTATTAACATTCAAAAACGAAAAAAGAAAAGAAAAGAATAGTTAACATGAAATATAGGGGAAATATCCTCGTATCCCATATTTTTTGTTTTCATGTCTCAATAGATCCAAAGATTCAAAATATATCTCCTAATCCCCTGACTAACTTTACCCATTTTTAACTAGTTTTTTAGCCCTAACAAATATAAAAAAGGTATGCTCATTCTAAATCCTCCATCTCTTTACGTGATATATTCTCCCAAACTTCTCTCTCTCTAATATTCACCATCTTTATCTCTCTAACGGGGAGAGAGTGTGAGAGACATGGGAGGAGAGAAAGTGGGAAAATAGATAGAGAGAGATTTATGAGAAAATCACTTAAAGAGAGAGAAATGATGATGTTTAAAAAAGATGGTGTTTAAAAATAATGTCTTTCTTATATTTGTTTGGGCAAAAAAATAAGTTTAAAAGGGGATAAAGTTAGCTCATGGAGTTAAAATATATAAAACTTTGAATTTTTATGACCCAATATATGTTTTGAAATCTTGGATTTATTGAGATATAAAACTTAAAAATAAGAGGTATGGAGATATTTTCCCTTAAATATATTATCCAAATAAATACATGGTGTAGATTACTGCAACATTACTTTTACATTTAAATTTGTCATATTATGTAAAATTTTTCCAAGGTTAAATAGTTAACCCCACATGAGTACGGTTTAATAAATTTCCATTAAAAAAGTTGAAAGTTCTAGGGAAATTATCACTAATATACCTATATTTTAATAAAATCGAAAAAAAAAACCTCTAACTTGCCAAAACCTCTCCTACACCCTTTTTCCCAATTTTTGGTTTTTTTTTTATGAAAATACCCTTCATGTTATTTTTTTACCGTAAAGAATATTTCGGTAATTTAAATACCCTAATAAGTTGAAGGAGTATTACAGTAATTAAAATACCGTAATAAGTTAAAGGAGTATTACGGTAATTAAAATACCATAATATCTTAAAGTAGTATTAAAGTAATTTAATTACCGTAATATTGCCCAACCCTCAAAACAAAGGATTTGTTAGTCTCGAGTCTACTATCTATTTACTCCCTCGATAAAAATCCATACTAGTTGTATTTTTCAAATCTCAAATTTTTAAGATATAATCTCTACTTAATTTTTATATGGTTCTCCAAATTTTAGAACAAAAACACTCTTAAATAGGTGCTTTTGAGCATGAGAATAGATCCACATCGTGCTCCCATTGGAATATAGTTTTTTGAACAAAGAGGGGCAGCTCTCATATTAGCTTTGGTTTCAAGCTTTTCAACTAATAGGAGGGTAGAAGTGGCTAGGAAAGTATTACGGTAATAAGAATAACATAAAAACTTCCCACACATTATGGTCAAGACTTTCGACCCTCTTATTGGTTGAAAAGCTTCAAATCGAAACTAATATCAAGGCTACCCCTCTCTCTTTTCAAAACATACATGTTCCCATGGGAGTACGATGTGGATCTACTCCCTCGCTCAAAAACACATATTTAAGAGTGTTTTTGTTCTAAAATTTTGAGAACTATATAAAAATTAAGTAGAGATTATATCTTAAAAATTTGATATTTGAAAAATACAGCTAGCATGGATTTTTGCCGAAGGAGTAAATAGATAGTAGACTCGAGAGAGTAGAAAATCCTTTGTTATAAGGCTGGAGAAATATTACGGTAATTAAAATACCATAATACATTAATTACCATAATATTACTTTAAGGTATTATGGTATTTTAATTACCATAATACTCCTTCAATTTATTACGGTATTTAAATTATCATAATGTTATTACAGTAATTAAATTACCGTAATACTACTTTAAGGTATTACGGTATTTTAATTACCGTAATCCTTCAACTTATTACGGTATTTAAATTACGTAATGTTCTTTACGGTAAAAACTACCGTGAAGGGTATTTTCATCCAAAAAAAATCAAAAATTGAAAAAAAGAGTGTAGACGAGGTTTTGAAAATTTAAAAGATTTTTTTTCAATTTTATTAAAATATAGATATATTAACGATAATCTCCCAAAGTTCTATTAGTAAAGGGGATGAAATTCTCACTCTTTCAATCTCTACCGTATCAAAAATCATTAGTATGATCTAAACTTCACTAAATTAAGGCCTAACTGGGAAAAAGGATTGAATGACATGCTCACTTTTTTTCTCTACAAAATGATTCACCATGTGGTATGGAATAGGATCCAGTTTTTTAAAAAGGTGAGGTTTGTATAAGGTTCGTCCTTTAAACCATCAAAGTAAGGTGCACAATGGAATAAAGCTAAAAGATGTGGTTCAAGAACCAATAATCCTTACAATGATATGCAAATATATATTTATACCTAATTTACGAAATTTAAAGCTTCAACGAAAATGTAGACTAAGTAGATATGAAATTTAAAACTTCAAAAATATTATAGATTGAACAAATCTAAAAACATTTGAAAATAGATAAACCAGATAATATATTACAAGATGCACTATTTTGAATACTTGAAATTCTATCTTTTTCATGTACATACATCTCGAGGTCAAGATGTTTCAAGTGAGTTTTTGAAGTGTGGCTTATTTCTATAATATAAGATTGACAACTTATATAAGAATTTTTCTTTTATAAAGCATTAGTATTAATCAAATCTATCCTATCTTAAAAATTCATCACCATGGACAGTGCCTTGTCTCTCTCTCTTCTTTCTCTCTGTTGGCAAGGGAAGTTGGATGAAAATTCCTCCAGTTCTCTATATCTCTTTCCACCAACCACTGTAATTTACACTGTAGTATAGTTATACCTACATGAGCTAATGAAAACTAGCATAGAACCCGGTGGTAAAAAGTTATTTTGTGCAAAAGCTAGCCTCGTGTATCTTAAAATTGCCTAAACAACATCACATACTTCAGACAAGCCTCTCTCTCTCTGCAATTGATGGAGAGATGCTTTCCACCTCACACAAAAACCTGCTGAAACTTTCAGCCAGAAAGTACGCCAAGTTTTTGAGTAGAATTATCCCAACCATCCACATTTAGATCGGACAGCAAGTAATAGTAGTCATATATTTGATGTGTGCGGCGCCACATGCAAGTTTCCCTTTGTTAATATCAAGACTTTTTGGATTTTCCAGAGCAGCTTTATGTTATGCACATATTAAGTCGATCCTAACTAATTTTTGTTCAATTCCAAATCAACATAAAAAGCCATCAAAGCATCAAGAAGATAATTTCCATCCAAATATCAACACAAAATTAGTTCAAATTAAACTCAGGGCGACCAACTTAGCATCAAAATTTGATAGCTGGGATCTCCCCGCAACACAGTGTAAGCATCCGAACAATCCATTCAATGGTTTATACGCATTTTACAAGCAAAAAGACTCTGTGTCAAGAAGCTGCTACTTTTGCAAGTTCGATAAATATATCAAGAAACATCATAATCTGACTTCGATACCTCTATCCAGCAAATGCTTCTTAACTGATGTAATCGGAACCTGTAAAGAGTAAAGATTAAAAAAAACGCTAAATTTAGTTCATGAATTGAGAAAATCAACACTCACCATTTTAAGGGAGTCCAAAATAATTACAGTAAAGAAAAACCATAGATTAAAAAGCACTGCAGATTTAATGTCGCCATGAAAATGAGACACATTGCTTTTGGTTTCCAGAGAATAACAAAAGCCCATTGAGAAAGAAATATCTTACCCTTTTGGAGCAATTTATTTCATACTCCATTTTATAATATATTTTCCCTTGGTTAAATGCTGAAACCACTAAGGTCTTTGCCTTTTTGAGAATTACCTCCTTCCGGTGAAATATGCCAGCAGCAAGAGCAGCTGAAGCATTTGTTTTCTGAAAGACCTCTGAGAAGTGTTCAACTGCACCAGCCCCACTGCTTGCAATGACAGGAATACTAACTGCATCTGAAATCAGCTTGATCAAATCTGTATCAAACCCATGTCCTTGACCTACAAACACACCGGCATTGAAGCATTTTCACAGACTATAAAATCGGAAAGTTTCAGAAAAATAACTATAAATTGGATCTCTTGCTTCAAGGGAAAGTATAACTTCAGAAAACAGCCATCCAATTGGGTCATGACCATGCAATAAATGGACGGTGGATGGTGATACCGTGATGGAGAGAGAGTGTATAACCATTGGGGTCATGCTCTCCCCCCCTCTCTCTCTCTGTCCACAAATTCTAAAGATGATCATGGCCGTAATGAGCTAAAGTTTCCGTAGTCCAATGAGCCATAGTTAATTTATTCTGGTCATCGTCCAAAGGTTTGTGAAACCTGCTGCTTCAGTTAATAGACCTAACCTATCACATCTTGGTCAGTACCTTGAAGAAGGAATTTTGTGTGTAGCATCTTGGTCGGTACTTTGAACAGGAATTTTATATGTTATTCCTCATACATGAATCCATTATTGGAGCTTCTAAATGTAATAAATGATAAACTCTAAGATATTTACCATCACAATCTATACAATTGAGCAATATTTCTCCTGCCCCCAGCTCTTCAACAGCTTTTGCAAGCTCATATGCTCCAATGGGTCGGCCCTCCCTACCACCATTGACCTGCTTCAAGAGCACAACACAGTAAAATATAACTGGTCCAAAAATGAAAAATACATATGAAGAACAAAAGTTCAGAACGGTGAAGACATAAAAGTACAATAACAAGACCTCCCTATGCATACACCACAATATCAAGAATAAATATAAGGGAATTGTTTATAACTTAACAATACTGTTAAAATTTTAAAACCCATTTTTTAAATCTTTGAAACTTCCATAGAAGGAAGACAACCAAACCCATTCTTAAGATCTGTGAAACTTTAAGGTTAACTTTCTCAAAAAAAAAAAAGATTTGTGAAACTTCCATAGAAGGAAAACTACCAACCCATTTTTAAGATCTGAAACTCCCATAGAAGGAAGACCACCAACCCATTTTTAAGATCTGAAACTCCCATAGAAGGAAGACCACCAACCCATTTTTAAGATCTGAAACTCCCATAGAAGGAAGACCACCAACCCATTTTTAAGATCTGAAACTCCCATAGAAGGAAGACCACCAACCCATTTTTAAGATCTGAAACTCCCATTGAAGGAAGACCACCAATCTCTCTCTCTCTCTCTCTCTCTCTCTCTCTTCCAGGGGGAGGCTCCAAAAGCCCCCCCAATGCATCTTCCACAAAGTTTGGAGAGAGAGAGAGAGTGACCTTAATGCCAAGAGTTTGACAACAATATCTCCATTAGCAGATGTGGTAAAATTTTAGAACATTTCATGTTTTTGCCATAATTAATGTACCAGTACAATTCACAGCATCTGAGAAACATTACTAGCAGTTCTAAATCTTAGGCATATAATCAAGGGATCAGACGGAAAACAAGAATTACCGTGCATTGGTACCATGCATATTCTTCTTCGTTAGGGCCTGCAATCAGAGAGGAAAACAAAATAGTTTTAAGTCAATGGGAATTCTAAATGGTTGCAGCTAACTGGAGATAGCTCTAGCAACTGTTGTCAACAAATGAAAATGTTACTTTAAAATGTACTCAAAAGGCTCAGCTCGATCATAGAACTGAAGCACCAAATCTTCCAAATTGTTTTAAGCTAAAATGACAAGATCAATATGGGCTGGTTTAGTGATAGCAATGCGTTGGTTCAGTGGTTCAGAAAGGAAAAAAAACTAGTTTCAAGTCAATGGGAATTCTAAATAGTTGCAGCTAGCTGGAGATAGCTCTAGCACCCATAGTCAACAAATGAAAATGTTACTTTACAATCAACTGAAAAGGCTCAGCTCGATCATGAACTGAAGCACCAAATCTTCCAAATTGTTTAAAGCCAAAATGACCAGATTAATATGGGTTGGTTCAGAGGTAGACAAAGGTAGGCCAAAACCAAAAGCACCATTCAACAATGTACACTGGTAATGAGTTGGTAATAAACCTGGACTCATCACCCTGATTGTCTTGAACTCGACATCATTGGGACTCTTTAGGTATACTCTGCGTGGATCTATACTTACGACCACAGCCTGTGACCAAATAAATCATCAGATATCTTCAGCTGCTGCTATAAGAATCCAAAAATCAGTTATAGGAGCACAGGACCAGAAATGAAATGCCATGATTTGGAAACCATGCCAAGAAAGAAATTTAAAATTCACTGTTACTATTTATGAATAAAAGAAGTAGCAATGCTATAGCTACGAAGGCAACTGAAATCTCATGCACATGATAAAATGAATCCCTTTGGGCAATCATATTCTATAATAGACAGCACATGCAACACATAAGAACTAAGGGAGTGAAAGAAAACAAACAAGGAAAACAATTAAGCAGCCAAGAAAGCAAATTCACCTGGTTTCCATAAACACGAGAAATCTGTTCTAAGCTACTTTTCCCACTTTTTACCTATAAAAGGCAGTCGGGGAAATGAATCAGGAGTAGATTTTAGGCCAGGATCAGAACGCATAGCAATGCACAAACATAAGCTTACACCCGTTCTTCGGTATTCTTCAGCTGTATAAACAGCATCACTTCCGATGGATATCTTATCTGCTCCGGACCGGAAATATTCTGATGCAACTTCAAGACTCGAATAATGCCTACACAAAATATGAAATTAAATATATTAGTCTTTGTTAAGCTCGATAGACATGTAAAATAAGAGATTCACATGAGAATCATCACGGGAATCATCATGGATCAGAATAAGGCTACATCTCAATCCCATAAGTATGCAAATGATTCTTTGACTGGAAACAGATTGAAGTTTTCCATGAGAAGAAACTGTGAAGCCATACCTCCCATTTGCATCTGTGAAGTCCCTTATACCTCCACCTACCGTTAGTGGAACAAAGACATTTTCAGACGTATAACGTAAGACCTGCAATGTATATATAATAGTGAATACATGGGTAAAGAGAAATTCTACAGAGAAACAACTCAAAAATGTGAACCAAAAAAGGAGAATCTAAGAAATCTATCACAGGAACTATAAGCCTTTTTCTTTTTATTACTTAAAAGGAATATATGCCTATAAATCTCATTCATTTTTCTGAAAAGCTAACTTCCTTACCTTCAACATTGGCAAATCAGCAAGAGGGAAGTCACGGAAGCCTGTTATGTTAAGAAAAGTGACCTACAGTGCAATCCTTGCTTTTAAGAGCTCAAACTATCAGTTTGTACAGGTCCTCTACATGCATACTAGCATTATTTGACAACATACACACATACCTCATCAGCACCATCCACATAATATTGCCCTGCCAGCTGAACAGGCTTGCCAAGGTTCCTCACCTTAAAAATTCAGGTTTCAAACAATACACAACAGAGGAGACATTAAAGTTCATGAAGAAGCAACAAAATCACAAGGAGATACCATAGCAAAAATAGTTTAATGAAAAAACTGTCAAAGCAGCATGTACAATGTGCAAATCCAGTAAATAATAAATTAATTAAAACTTTAAAATCAAGTATACATAGGGTACCTCATGCTCCTTCGTGTGATCTCTCACATCGTACTGATCTCCTTTAGTGACAACAAGGTCTCCTCTATCATTTGTTCGTACATCAAGGCAAGCAATTACCTAGAAAATTGAAATAACAGTGAAAAATGCAACTACTAAGTTTCTGTAACAGGAAAATAAGGTTGATCGTGCAGACTCAATCAGATAGTACATCCAAGTCCAACACAAGGCAATGAGATTATAACCAAAATATATTAAAAATTACAAAGTTTTAACAAGGGAGGCAACATGAAATAAAGTTAAATGAAAGAATTACATATTTCAAGACTCAATCTCTTACTCTCTTCGCAAGCTTTGATGCTTTCTGTTCAGTCTGCTTCTGCATTTTACATCAACTTTCCCATCATGAAGTATTTCACAAAATACACGAAATACTGAAAGCCACCAGCTACATACTTTGAATTACTCAAAGCTTACCTCTCCTACATAAGACGTATTTGTACCCAAGAACCTTCTCAATATGGAAAGCCCGACATCTGTAACTCATTTGTGATGACAAACAAAAAGTCATGCAGATGTAAATGGTGAAATGCTACTAATATGTAAATATTTTTGGTATCATACAAAAATCTTAAAAATATCCAAATTTAAGAATAATGCTTTCCATTCTGTGACATTTAATATAAAGCACAACCTAGCAAAGATCAACTTGATCAGATTTTACATTACAATGCCAAAAATGAAAGTGGCACAATCAGCAGTAAGGTAATCAAAGTCAAAACTAGTAGAGAAACAAAAGGAATGAAATTTTCTACAGCCTATTTTTTGTAATGGCCATGTTGCTCCATTTTTTTTATATTCTTTTTTGGAAGAAATTATTGCTTCAATATTCAGTTATGTAAGAGGATATCACCACATAAATTGCACAAGCAATCTTCTTTTTCCCAGAAACTTAAAAAGCAATGCTAAAGCTCTGAGCATAAACATGTAAGAAAATTAACTTTCAGAAAAGAAAAAAAAAAACATGTAAGAAATCGAAGCACATATCCTTCAATCAACTAACTAAAAAAAATGAAACAAATAAAATTAATTAATCCTCTCAAAAGGTCAAAGGAAATTACTTACCACCACTCTTCTCTGGGTGAAACTGGACTGCATGCACGTTACCCTTTCTAATAGAAGCTATAAAATCATCACCATAAGTGCAAGTTGATGAGATCCATTCCTTGTTGGCATCCGACTGCATCAAAAACCATATAAAGGACTTAAATCAAACTAAAAGTAGCAAAATGCACAAAAAGCACCACCACTTGCAGACAACCAATATAAGTCAACGTCAACAAACACTACAGAGTGCATACAGGCATTGCACGGTAGGAGTGAACAAAATAAACATGCCTCCCTCCAATATCTTCCAAAATTTCTGAGTCCTGAGTGGTTTGCACAGCATTCCAACCTATATGGGGTACTCTGAGCCCATTTGACGAGTCAAAACGCCCAACCACACCAGGTATAATGCCTAATCCTTTCACTGAAACGCATACCAAAATCATCAAATAAGCAAATAAAATGAATGACATCAAACAAATATACTTGGAAACCTACTAAGAACCTAGATAAATAGTCATGGATCCAAGTATCCCATAAATACATAAAAAATTTCAGTTTCTGCTATACATAAGCATTTGATAAGTTATAAAAGAAGGTTGACAAGCACCATCTAACATAAAGGAAATGGTAGCTTCAAGAATGCATCTTATATAGGTACTAAATATGTCATATAAGGACTATCAACATGATCCATTAGTAGCCTCTAAACATGACTCCTAATATATAACACGGACCATGGCTAACTCACCTGGACCTGCCCAAGGCATTTGGCTCCAAATGGAGGTATCAAGGGACCAGCATCATTCAAACCAAACATCAAGTAGCCCAAGACCTTTTTGTGGCTGCAAATAACTAGCCTAGGCAGTACCAGGCCCAAAACTCCGTAATACAATACCAGCACATTTTAAAACCTTTAGGCCACAGGTAAATTTAGAATATTCATATCAAGTGATGCATATAACTCTCCCTCGATCAAAAGATGCTAGTCAATATCTTCTTTCATTGACAGCATGACTAAAAAGGGATTTGAGGACTATTCCTAATAGAAAAAAATTCAGATGCTTATTTCACTGGAAAAAGTTCTATTAAAAGATAAGACATAACATAAAACAAAGTTCAGATGCTTATTTCACACATACACACACAAAAAGGCTCTTCTAGAAAATTCCAAATGAAAACTCAAAAGAAGGGAAGAAAGGAGTAATGCTTATCTTCTGTCTCAGTAGAAGTCTTGACCAGCTTTACTACTTTATGAAAATGCTCGAGTATGGGAAAAGGGATCTTAGTCTAAAGGCTTCAATACAGTACAAAGAAATGATGGAAGAAACAAACAGTAAATGATATAAAAAAAAAAAACAGCATCACAATAGAAAACGTATGTTTTTAAACCATCTATAGCCAAAGCTACACCAAGACTGAAGGTCAGCAGTGTGGAGTCAGACCAAAGCCAAAACGTACAGAGTTGGCAAATTTGGACAACCAATTCCTCAAGGTCAGCAGTTTGGAGTCAGACCAAAGCCAAAACTTACAGAGTTGGCAAATTTGGACAACCAATTCCTCAAAGTCAGCAGTTTGGAGTCAGACCAAAGCCAAAACTTACAGAGTTCGCAAATTTGGACAACCAATTCCAGCTGAAAATATTAACCACCACACTACTCAAGTTTGCTTTCTGAAATTTCACTTTCTCCTACAAGTAGGTAGTGAATGCCATCAATAAAGATCGAAATTAAACTAAAAATAACCATATTATGGGGGCCACACCATGAAAGTAAACAATTCAAACTTGAAAAACTTTTGAAAGTTCACTGTAACGGTAGGACTCAGAGATGTCTTGACAGAAATATAAGTGCCCCCACCACCCATTCCTCCTCCACTACCCCATGCTACCCCCCCCCCTTTTTCGTTTTCAAAAAAGAAAAAAGAAAAAAGAAAGAGAATCTGGGACCTCCCTTCCCTAACCATCTGTGGAGAATAAGCAACTGGTGACAGCTCCAGGTGAAAAATGGGATCCCTAGTGGAAGCCATAGCATTCAGCAATTAAAAATTATGGAGATACATGAATCATTAAATAATTGACTAACTTACAAATTACGAAGCCACCTTTGAACTTCAAAATCATATTTTTTGTATTCATTAATGGTATCAATATCAGGGCAGGTATCGAAGCACACATAAGAAAAGAAAAGACATCAAGGTCATTCATGAAATAGTATCAAGGTCATACCTCAACAGCAGTGTTTAAATCTGAACACGTCGACTCGTGACTTACCCCAAGACCCTGGCAAGTCCCATAGTTAAACCACGAGACTCACCCAAGTCCATTACTTTTCAGCCCTTTTCATGTGTTTTGGTCATAGAGCCATTGAGACTCATTCAAGTCAAACCGGTCTGACTCTTGGTGAGTCACGAGCTGACTGAGTTTTAAAACGCTGCTCAATGGTAAAAGGAACTGGAAACCATACAAGCATCAAGAATCCACCTGGCCCATTCTCCTCGCTAGACTCAAAAAGTAGTTGCAGCCCAAGACAAATGCCAAGAAAAGGGCGGTTGTTCTTTATATAGGTACAGAGTGGTTCAGCCATCCTACATAAAGAAGCATCACCTTGAGAGTTATAAGCTTTCTTTGTAGAACATTATTGGCACATCAATATAGAACACCACAAAAACATAGGAGCAATTGAAAAAAAGGCTACACAATAAAATATCAGTGGCTCAACGACAGTTATAGGAGAATACACCTACAGGAATAAGGACTAAGGAAGACCTTAGAAGAAAGGATTATACATTCTTAAACTGACAATATCTAACAAGGACAGATAGTTGAGCATCAATAGGAAACAAGTGAACAAGACATAATCTAAACATCACTTAGTCCAGCTGAGTCACAGACAATCTCGAATGAGGGAAGCAGGTCCTGAGTCACAATGATTTTCAACAATTGGGATCCAGAACCGAGTCGATCATGATGAGTCATGATACAGTTCACAAGATTTCAAAACAACGATGTAAAGAAGTACGTCGAGCAATTTGCATACCACCTCTGAAAGCTATCTATAAAATGATGACATAGAGGACAAGACATGGAGCATCACAAGCAGGCTAGGTACCGTACTACCATCTTACAACTGGAGGGGAATAAGGGGATAGATTGGTTTTCAAACTACAAGGCTTGCAGGGTTTTCGCAATTAACTCAATGTCAATATTATCAAGTTACTTCTTTTTTACTTGTTTATAATAGCATGATGTTTGGTTGGCAATCCAGAAACAGCTCTCAATTCGCGATAGTTTCCTTTTTAGCAAAAACAAAGCAGAAGAGATGGTTAGAAACTGCATGATTACTGAAAATGAGATAGTATGAAAACCTGTCCAACGACTCTATTTTTTCGTTTATAAGTACTATTGCAGCTCTTTGATACCAAAAGGGTGCTTCGGTACCCTTGGAGGAGTATGCCACAAGATTGGGGGACACCAAATGGAACCAAAGAATTCCATAAAAGGCATGTGTTACCATGGAAAAAAATTTTGGGGCACAGGCAGGATACAGTATAGTTTCAAGTGAAATAAACAGTTTGCCAATCTCCATTTATGACGATACAAAATGTGTTGCGATTGGCAGGTTATCGATCGACAAAGTTAAGCCATTGATTTGAGGAGTATTTTCAAAACTTGTTTTACACATATTGACAATGAAAATTAGAATGAAAGCTTAAAAAAAGTAAAAGAGAAAACTTGGATACTCATAATGCGCAGCTTCGCAAGATGAAGGGAACTGGTTTGTTACCGATAAGTTGTAATAGCACCTAGTATTGAGTGCTTCCAAAGAAAACTAGACCATCAAGAAATCAAAAAAACAAGAAAAAAAAGGTTTATTGATCTAAAGAAATAATAATGCTTATTGTGAAGCGCTAGTTTCTATTTTCCATGCTATTGTGAAGCATCTTCCTTCATATAGAAAAGCAAATAAGCACACAAATTGGTATATAAACAAGCTTTACTAAAAGCATAGAATCTACCGTCTCTCAGTAAGCACATCCATTGCAGCGGCAAAAGCCCCAACACCGGGAAAGATGAGGCGATCTGCTTCAAGTATGTCTTCTGGTTGTTGTACCTGTCAAAAACATTGTTCATTGAAAACAGAAATGATATGAAGAAAGTTTCTTCTCACAAGGGTAAATTACAGCAATAAAATGCAAAAAACCAGAAAAAGAAGCTCTACATTTCCTCTCACCTTCTACAAAGAATAACTCTATCTACAAATGGAAGGCTACCCTAGACAAAAATATTGATCACCAAACTCAGAATTAATTTCATAACTACAGTTTGGCCATACTACATGAAGAAAAGAAGGGTTCGACCACATGATAGAAGGAATCAAGCAAACAAAAACCAGCATACAAAAGCAATATGCACTACAGATTTTAGTGAAATTAAACTTCCCATGAGCATCAGCTTGAATGAATAATAACTTGATCACAAAATAAAGAGAAATGTATAAGTCAAGAAATGATAAGTGACAACGTGGCAAGAGGCTTCAAATCCAAATAGCATCCTTCTTCACGATAACCTACAATTTTATGTTTTACTAAAAGGTTTAAGGTATGGGTGATTTTGGAACAATTGGCTCAATGAGATCCAATCTCCGAACTTCACCAATTTACTGTAGTGCAATATTCTTCTAATCTTCCTCATTCACATCCTTGAAGGCATTGTGCCCAAAGCAGCATAAGGTACCCACCGGCAAATTTTTTATTTTTATTTTTATTTTTCTTTGCTTCTCTTCTCATCATCAATAATAACCATTTTTTTCAAGAGATCATCACAGCAATGTATGTTTCCAATAAAATAATTGGTGGTCTAATTAAAAGAAATTTATGGTTTTGATAACTCCCTCAAAATAAAAATACATGTTCTCAAAGTGCTTCCATTCCTAACCAGTCTGCCATCAAAACCAACATGAACTGGAAAAGGAAATTATTTCTTGGTAATGCTTGATTGTATCAATAAACATTTAAGCATTTGGGCCTTTTGAAAAATACCCACGAACATTCTATAAGCATCTCTCTTTCCATTTCTAAATATGAGTAGAACAAAAACCGTAAAATACAGTAAAAGTTCAATTGAAATCTCAACTAAACTACAGATTTTAAGTGATTCAAGTGGAAGAAGGGTGAGAATTAACTCACGTCTTTGATTTCGAATCCCAAAGAACGGATTGCATTCCGAACACTTCTAACATTGCCAGCACCATAGTCCAGTAAAGTAACCACTGCACCAAAAAAAAACAAGTTTAGAGAGAGATAGAGACAGAGAAAGCGAGAGAGAGTTTATTTTGGAAGTAACCACTGCACCCAAAAAAAAAGTTTAGAGAGAGTTTATTTTGAAAGAAGAAACACTTGCCAGAATCACCATTTCTGGAAGCGAGAATTACAGTGTGCTTGAAACGATGATTCTTTAAAGAAAGGACTGAAGGTTGAGAGAGAAAGAAGAGAGAGGATTGAGAAGGTAGGAAGGTGGAAATGCACGAATTCGAAATGTTCGCCGCCTCCATAGTTGCGCACAGAGCCATAGAAAGAGAGAGAAGGGGGTTTTGGGTATGTTTTCTTACCAGGGCTTCATTATGTAAAAAATTACGAACACTAAAAAAATGTGGCGGCCCACGGGCTGGTCCAGTCCTATTTCCCCGGGATCGGCCAAGGGTCGGCTTGGGCTCGACTGGGACGGGCCAGGTGAAACTCTAGGAAAACAAAGCAAAAAAAGATGATAAAAATAAGAGCATGAACAGGTTGAATTCGGCCGGTCCATACCTGTCTTGGCTTAACCCATGCCCTAATTTTTGGGCCGGGTGCTATACTCGGCTAAAAATAAATGGGATTGCATACTATGGCCTGAGGTGCCTCACAAAATTCGAGAATATTTTTTTCAAACTTTGAATCTCGTCAATAACACACTTACAACTCCCAATTTGAAATTTGATGGACGAGTGTGATTGTCACCTTCTTATATAAAAAATAACGAAACATGTTTATATAAAGTTGTGGCAGTTGTTTCGATGCCAAAGACCCTCAAATCCGATCATCTCAACTTTGAGATACATAGACCTTAAAGTAAAATGGATTTCAAGTTTTGAAAACAGTGTGTATTATAATGTCCATACCATCAATTTTCAAGTGTTCATAGATTTTTTTATCTATATTGTTTTTGAAGCTTTAAATTTTATACCTAAAAATGAAAATGAATTTTCAAGCCATTGTACAGCTTTTCGATATTGAAACAATATCTTTCGATAATATTTGAACGTGTGCTTTATTTTGGTTGTTTAGAGCCTTAACCTTATATAAACTACATCCAAAAGTAAATAGTCTCTTTGTATATTTTTTCAAAACAAATAAAACAAAAGTAACAAATAAGTATTTTAACTTACCAACATGCATCATACCCTTAATTGCAGTTTAATATATGTAAAATAGGATTGCGACAATCACATGAAAACATGATTAATCCAACAATTTGTAAATGAATTCTGAATTTGAGAGCTTCTAGTTGGAAAAAAGGGATAATTTCATTACTTTCGAGCTTGACACGGGCACTGTTTGCACATAAGCCCGTGGCATGAATCTTCTTTACAATCCTTTGTATATATGCATCACACATAAGCACATATAGGGACCTTTTAGGGCCAGTTTGTATCGACGTATAACTACTGGGCTGCCTTTCTTATTACTGATGGGGATGGTAAAAGAGTATTTAGGTTTTTGTACCTCGATCTCGAGCTTGTTGGATTTCATGTACAGCTCTGGTGGATTTATTGTATATAAATGTGTCACACCAAACGGCAAGGAAAAGGTCCTACACGTATGTAGCCACATTATCCCAGACTTATACGCCATCCAAACATACCCTAAGTTTCTTGAAGTTTCGTAGCATTTTCTATATATGTTTGTAAAACAGTTTGGGCATGAAACTTTTATGATGGCTCAAAAATCTATTTTCACTATTGATTATGAAATTTTGTAGCTCAAAAATTGATATGGATCTCACGGATATTTGAACATTGAAAATAAACGTCATCTTTTATGATATACATTATTTTTAGAGTTTGAAATCCTAATCTTTTTCAGGTCAAAATCAAGATGATTGATTTGAAGGTTTTCCGATGTTATCACTAAAAATTTTTGTGATATGAGGTCTTTATTTCTTCTTTTTCCATAAAAGGTAAGCCCTTATTTTAACCTTTTTCTTTTCAAAGATGTCTGATGTTACTGAGAGTTCTATAAAATTGTTGGAAACCTAAAATATGCTTGTTAATTAATTGAACATGCCCAAAGATTTCATCATAAGCATGAGATTAAACCCATTAAGTTTGCCTGTGTGAGAGAGATGGGCACAAGAATCTCAGAGAAGAGAGAGATGTAGAAATGAAGACCAAGTGACAAAGAGACCAACTTCATAACAAAATCGATTGAAACATTGGTTTGCTACATTCCCCTTATCAGGGGGATGTCACAAAGGGTACAATAATCAAATATTTGAGATGACAGAGAGGAAAAATTGGTGGAAACTTTAGTATGAACTTTAATGGAGGCCACAACACAGAGATAGCCATGTAGAAACACCCCCCTCCCTCATGTGGATGTGGCGTCGGAATCTGTATCACTAGCAAAGAATGAGATTCGCACACAGATGCATGCACGCGCACATAGATAACTATGATAAAGGGTTCTCGCCCCTTAGGGGACCTTGAGGACTTGGCCCAACAAGCAATGGACCTCTTTAGTTCTTGTTGTGCAGACCATCTATGGCTAGATCTAACCCTTTAGTAATTCACAATTAATTTCTATTTTCTATTTTAAATTGTTTTTATGGGGAGACAGTATACAAAAATTGCGTCAAACAAATCCCGTAGAGCCTTGATCCAACACTTCCGGTTCTTTCTTAAATTGAAAAGTGCATTGCATTTTCTCGCCTTTTTCAATTGTTTATGACAAGGAAAGCACCTTGCGTTTTGTCTCCCTTGAGAACCGCATCGTTGGTATTTTTTAATTGTTTTTTCTATTTTTCCTCGAAAGCCTCGTCCTTCATATTTTTTAGTAGTTTTTTATTTTTTCCATGCGTTCAAGAAGATATGAGTGCCAAATTTGGGATGAAACAAATACCCTACCCTAAAAAGGAGGGAGGACGCTATAGTAGTCCGTGATATTTTTCCAATTTATTTGAAAGGTTACATAAGGTTGCCAACCTCAAAAAATCACAGTAACGCGCACCTCTAATCTTTCTCAAAAGATGCAATTGTAGTGTCAAATTTTGTTACGATGATATGAAAATCTATTTTCATATTCAATTATGAAATTGAAAGCTCAAAAAATAATGTGAATTATTTAAAAATCTTAAAAATAGACAGCCCAGATAATATGTTACAAGATGCACTCTTTTTATGGCTTAAATCATTTTCTATTCCTGTCCATACATTTTAAGGTGGATTCAAAGGTTTTCTAGCACATAAACTACTTTTACCAATATATTTTTGACATGCTCCTTCATTCTAGAGTATAAGGTATAAGATTGATGACTTACACAAACTTTTTCCTTATTAAATTCAGTTGAACATTCTAATGAGTCTATGCCCCCAAGTTCCAATTATAAAAGATTTGGGAACAATATTTAACGAGTACATGCTTGAACTTTAAACTATAGGGGGATTAGGAACATAAGAAAACCAATAAGCAAAAGAAGCATCACAAGAGCTACGACAAACATTACAAACAAAAGCAAAATACAAAAGCAAGGTTTATCGCCATGCCCCATTTATTTGAGAAGCTCATTGCATGAAGACTGGGGGCTCATCTGTACATCGAAGGAGGCATAGGAGGCACCGGATGTGGGACATTTGGTGGACCCTTCCAGCCTAATTTTCAAAAAAAAAATAAAATAAAAAAATTATTGCATGATTATCAATGCTGATGTTCAATAAAGGAAAATAATTTGGTGAGTTAGTGGACTCACTTAGTTATGTGTGCCCCCCTCTAAAATTCTTTTTAAAGATGGATTTTTCAAAAATCTTAGGGTTTGGTAAAATGGGAGGAATTTTCAAAAAAAAAAAAAAAAAAGAAGAAAAGAAAAGAAAAGAAGAAGAAGGAGAAAAGCAGCCCCTTGAATTCAAAATTTCTCTATAGCAAACCACTTGGTTCTCGACAACTCGAAAGCATTCCTGATGTAAGAACCAAAAATCCTCTTCATTTGTTCTGGTATTTCAGGAGTACAAGTGTTTGACTTGTTAAAATTGATCTTATTGATAGTTTATGAATTAGTTTAAGCGATTATGAGTCGGCTCGTCTATTTTTCAATAACTAAATAAAAGAAATGCAAAAAGAGGAGGAAGGATTACCTTGAGATGCGTCTATTCCCCGGTTCTTGAGCTCTGCATATTCTTGACACAAAGCACAGGCATCGCAGCACCAATGGACACAAAAATCATTACAGGGCTCCTCGGGGAGATTATACTTCTCTCGGAGCCTACCACGATATGTACATGAGTGTAGACAATGGCACCCCATAGTCCACAGTAATCCATAAATGAAACCATGGACAAGACATGCTGCACAACCAAAAATGAAACAGTAGAAAAGAAAAAAAACAAAAAAAAAGCTAAAACTCATTCTAAAACTAGGGTCTCAATATAGAGAGAAGGAAAAGAAATTGCTAAAATCTCAAAATTTGACAGAAGTCCTTATTTTTGTACTCACATGTATGTCCCTCATCCAGGACTTCTGCAATTTGCCCAAAAGTAATGCAAGGAAGAACGCATGTTATGCAACCTGTGACACCGAACATGCAAGAAATGTTAGACAAAATGGGAGGCTGATGATCCTGGGCGCAAAACCATGGAATCGAATCGCCTGGTTTTGCATTTTCAAAAATTTTGGTTAAATATAGTTCAGTCCAACTAGGACTTGCCTAAGTCGGACTCAGGGACTTGGGCTTGGAGCCTTCCGACTCAGTGTCTGATTACGATTTTTGAAACACAAGCTAGAAATGTGTTGAAACTTGAGAGGGGGAAAAAACTTTTGATAGAAAATTTAACAAATGCACAGAATTCATATACATAAGACTCCATCATCACAGGAGCCAGTGAGAGATGTGGTCCACTGAGGTGGTCTTGAGCTTGCAACATTCATGGTGGGTGAATGAGAAGATTGGCATCAAGGGGCTATGTAATTAAAATTATTAGTGAGTATCTCTTGCATAACATGGTCTTATATACTAGGAGCCATGGGTTTTTTATTTTGTTTTATTTTAGTTTCATGTTAAACAGAGATTAATCAATAATTATAAGATAGTGAAGTATGAAAAGAATGAGATTGGCGTTTCCATGGAGTTATGTTCCACATGGACAAAGAAACTTTAGTCCAAAACGCGTAAACATGATTTGTGAAATTAAGCTAACTAATTGTTTTTTTGTTTGTTTAAGCTGGTGGATTAGTTATCCAAATCTCAATATAGACTCTACATTTGGCATTTCATAGCTTGGAGATGATAACTATGAGCATATTCCATAAGTTAATTTGATACTTTTTTTTATTCTACATCGTATCGTATGCTCCTGCGGGACCAGCTTAGGAACAATTTAAGATCCCAGATTTAATGTGGCCTACTCAACCTAAAAACACTCCTAAATTGCAGTAAAAAAAAAAAATCACACTCTATGCTTACATTGTTTTGATTTTTTTCGAGATGGAAAGAGTTTATACAAGGTTGCAACCTTAAAATATAGAATTAAGGTGCACATCAAATAATCCATCATAAAAGGTTGTTTTGATATTGGAAAACCCTCTAATTGATCATCTCAACTTCAACAAGTATGAATACGAAAAGAGAAAGAGAGTTCGAGTCATAAAAATAGTGTATCTTGCAACACATTATCTTGACCGCCTATTTTTTCAATATGTTCATGTATTTATAGATCTACTTGATTTGAACCATTTTTAGAGTTTAAAATTTTATAATTAGAGATTTTAATAGATTCTCGAGCCATCCTAAAAACTTTTTACACCAAAATTATAGTTATGATAAATTTAGAGGTACGTCTTAATTTGATTGTTTAAAGTTGCAACCAATTATAAAGGAAACATGTCTAAAGATTTTGAAGGATATTAAAAAGCCATAGTCTTGAGTAGGTCGTTTGATAAAATGAGTTATCATCATTATGAGTTTTTGTCCAACTATTTGAGATCAACTACATGAATTATAATCCGTCATTCTACTCTAATTTGGTAAAAAAAGTAAATAAAAAATTTACTCCGGCAGGATCATAATGCAAGGGCTAGGTGGCATCCTTTAGACCGGTCTTTCCATGCTTTCATAATTGAACGATCAATTGCTCCGAGATTGCCTGAAACGACCTCCATCTCAACTATTGACTTAGAAAAGTGGAAAGATTTCATGCACCCATTGGAGTATACTGTCTATTGCTCCCTCGGGCAAAACTCAAGGTAGGAATATCTTTTGGATCCTAAATTTTAGGGATGCAGTCTCTAGAACCCAGTAACCAACCTCAAGAAAGAAAAAAAAAATCATGTTGCAATCTTGATGTGCTTAAAAAAAAAATGCAGTATTGAGATTGAACAAGAACCCTCTAATCTTTGGAGGGAAAGATCTAAATGTTCAAGAAGTTGAAATCCATGTTTTTTCTTTAAAATAATAATCTAGTTATATCTAGCTGGATCCCAAATTTTTTAGTCTAAAAAATTCTCCTAGTTGTCTATTATGTCAGAGGGAGTTGTTGTACAGTATGCTCAGGAGTTTTGCTTTATACGCGGATGAAACTATAGAAAATGCATATTAGTATTGGGATTTGTGGATGAGATCGGGGGAATTGACATAATATTTAGTGGAAACAAAAAATAGGCTCCATTTTGATATGTTCATAGACTATGTGAAAGAGTCGGGCTATTTTATCAGGAAATCAAGTGATTTAATTAGCCAAATTTCCAGTTTCACGCCCATTTTATTATTTTAGTTTTGAAAATTTTCATTTTTATATATGAAAAATAGTATCTACAATTTCTTTAAACAAATTCCACCATATGATCCAGTCCCATCCGATCCAGCCACCGAGGTTTAAAAATATTGCTCTCCACCGAAGTTTAAAAATCAGCAAACCGGATTGAAGCTGGGTTTGTTTGGATCAAGAATCAGTCAATCAAGAACCGTTCAATTTCCCCTATGAATAAACCAACTCTTTGACAAAACCCAACCGATTTGTCAAAGAACCACTTACACTTTATTTTTTAATATTTTTAAATTTTTAAAATTTTTTATTTGTCAATTCTCTAGGTTGCATCGCCGATCCGACAGCAGGTTTTCCATAGGGGCAATTATGGTCACCGAACCTTGGTTTTCAAACCTCGTTGAAAAAAAACATTGACGAATGCCTGCAAAGGCCACTGATGCACGCAAATGTTTGCTTTCCATAGAATAAAAATGAGGGGAACAGTTTGGAGCACATGCCACAAGTTCTCTAAGCGCCTCTTGCCGAGCCGGGACTAGGCCCGGCATGGCCCTACCATATGTGCACATTTAGCGGTGTTTATATAAAAAAAAAGTCATAAAACTGGACCTCTATTTTTTATGGACACGGTTTCTATGCGACCAGCCGGCATATTGTAGAAATGCAGGTTGGCAATAAATATTTATTTTAAATATAATTTGATCTTAATTTTTAGATAATATATAATTTTTAACATGGAGATTATGAATATGAAAAATAAAATAAAATTAAAAACTAAAAATAATATTTATATTAAAAAAAATTTTGAATCATGGGTGACACTTGTTTTTAGACGGACCACCTATTTGCATCCATCTTTTATACCTTTGAACAGCATATTATAAAAATACAATCCAGCCCACATGAAATAATTTTCCAGTTTTTATAAGGATTATATACAATGAGACAATTTACTTTTGAAATAGGGAGGTCAGAATTACTTATAACCATCAGATACGAAATCTGATAGCTTGGATGCATCATAAAATTCGAGAAAATTTCTTTTCAACTTTAAGCTTGATCAATAAAATAAATGTAACTACCTAATTTCACATCCAATGGTCAAGATTAATTATGACCACCTTATAGAAAAGATAAATAATCTCATTGTATACTATCCTTTTTTTTATAAATAACCCAAATAATTGTACACTCCCTCCGATGTTACACTATCAAGTAAAACGAAATCTAGGAGTAATTTTAGGATCCCAAATTTTCAGAATGTAAAATCGTCAATCCACAAAACAACCTCAAAAAAGAAAATTCCAAATCCAAATGACCGTCTTTGTGCACTTGAATAAATAATGCCATTTAAGGATCGAAGCGAGTCTTTTTTAGCGTAGATCTAAGTATCATAAACAGAAGACCAACTTGGAAGAATTTTTCCAATATTAAATTTTTGAAAATCACTAGAAAATTACTATGATGATTATTCACAAAAACAATTGAAATTTGAATTTTCTAACACCGATATCTCACTATCTAAGAATTAGATGGCCTCTATTCAATCTTAAGATATGATCTTTTTCAATTGCATAAGAGGGTACAATTAGAAAAAGTTTCTTATTGAGGTTAATCTCCAGGTTGAAGAGGTTACTTTTCCACAATTTGGGGTCCCAAACTTAATTCTAGGTCGGCTTTTACTGGTGGGAGTAGATGTACATTGTAGTCCCAGGGTAGTAGAAAAAAAAAAATGATTTTATGTTAAAAACCCCGAATAAAAAGAGAAATCTGAAAGCAATACGGAACCCCCAAGAGTTAACACTCACTGAATAAAGACAAACCCAGCTATAAAAACTTTCCCAAAAATTAGAAATGGAAGTTATATATATACATGCATGTATAAAAAAACAACACTAGCAATGTGTGCATGCCAATGCTAAATCTCATTTTCCTCTTGGAGTAGCCTCTGCAATGCTCTTGGAGTAGCCTCTGCAATTCCAGACTCCAGCCAAGGACCTTGAAGCTTTAGGTCAAGGAGAAGCTTGCTTTCTAAGCCACATAACTTTGCCAGGCTTAATTATTTTCAGGTAGCCTTTAGTGCAAAAAATCTTTCATGGGATCGTCGTGGTGAATTTTCTTCATCCTGTAAGCTTCCATATCCTCAGCAGTGACCTGCAATCCCAATAAGAGTAGTTCAGTTGCTGGACTTAGTTCAAGCTTTTTTAGATTTGGATCTACGAATTACAAGGATGTGGCTAGTCTGATACAACATTGCTCTGGTCTGTCTCACCTCAATTTGGTTTGATATATTTCATATAGAGTACCGGAATATTGGTTCAAATTACTCTCTCTGGGAAATGATCGCAAATGAACAGGTATGGAAGCTATATATAATTTCATTGTAAACCACGATCCCTTGCATTACAATATGGGAAAGTTAGGGTTGGCAATGGACCCGGACCTGACTTGGGTCCAGGTATGGGTCCAAGAATTGGACCTGGTGGATCGGATCCATGTCCAAATATTGGATCCAAACACTATTCGGGTCCAGTTCTGGGAGATGAACAGTGTTATTATTAAATATATTATATTTTAATATTATTTAATTACTATTTAAATAAATATAACTATATATTTTTAGTTATAAAATTTAAATAATACACATATATATTTAACAAACATTTAAATATTTTAAAATATATATATATATATTTTTTTTTTGGGTCCGGTCCAATCGGGACCAGGCCTCAACCCGCTGTCACCCCTAGGAGAAGTACAGTGTGGATGATGTAGTCATGAACTCATGATAAAAATATGGTCATAAAGATTATAACAGTCCAATTAATGGATTGGAGGGTGGAGTGTAGGATGTATGATTTCAATTAGTGGCATGTTTAGTTGGATGCTCTCACACTCTATCACCATCCAATCCATTGATGGGACGGTCATGACCCTTATAACCATGGCGTCAGCAATTTATGATGAACATATGGCTCACACTATACCCTCCACATAATAAAAAATATAACCAAAGAAGAAGATACAATACCTCATCATTCCATTTCACATTATATTTGCGCTTTCGCTCATCTTTCTCTTCTCTCCTCCTTTCCTCCTCCTGCCATAGCACAAACCCAGTCTCAGTAACCTTACAAACACCAGAGTTCTTTTTAGCAAAGTATATCATACACTAGGGGTGTAGAATAAAGGAGGGCTTTCTATGTGACCCTTGGTCTCAGCCATCAGATCTGAGTAGACGGCTGAGATGGCACGAGTCACAATATCATAAGCGAGCACTTAACCGTCAGGCTCATAGTTTTTTATTTTTTTATTTCTAATGTACAAATAACTTTGAAACAAAATTTGGGGCATGCATAAATCTGACAGAGGCGCACATGATAAAAATGATAATAAAATATTTCCAGAAATGAAAATTTACCAGAATACACCTGAAAATTTCAGGGGCATTTTGGTTATTTATTTTTATAGAAAATATTTTTTTTTTCCAGGTTCACGCTAATTTTATGATGGGACGCCCAAATTTTCATCCAAAAATGTTTTGCAGAAAAAAAAATGAAACATAAAACAGTGTTTGGCGTGACATTGTGGTATGAACAATCGTAGCCATTTGATTCAGATCGAACTGCTATGAAGTGGGGTCACATATATAAATTATATGCTGTTGGGGTCACATAGAAACATTCCCCTTGGAATAAAAGGTGCACTCAATGAATGGTGGAGATCAATTATGGATCTCATGACCATCATCTTAATCACCAACATCAATTGTTCATGAATAGTGGATGCCTAGATGTGTACCACATCCCATGCATAAACCGGCGTTTTCTGTTATTTTATAAACTATTCCTATGACATATGCTGTGCTTTAGGTGCATCACATTCTCACCTTCTTGAGTGATTCAGAGAGTCGTTTCTGGTCAAGAACAAGGTCACTAGGTGCATCTGATCCCCAAGTAGCAAGATTTTTCTCCTCAGTCTGTACAGGTTTCTCTGTAAAGCAAGTTGCAACATCATAGATTATCACCAAGGAATACAAATTATTTGACAAGCAAGAATTATACATGCCTAACCAAGGAATACAAATTATTTGACAAAAAAGAATTATACATGCCTAAAAACTGTGATTCAAACCAGCAGAGAGAGCATTGAGCATTTCACAAACCTTCTAAGGCTTCTTTTCGTGCCATGTTTTCTTTCATGAGATCATTTGCACCTTCTGCAGCTTCAATTCCAACTAAACCAATGCAGTAGCTATTCTTTATTGTTTGCTTGCAACACTTGTAGCCCCATTGATGGTCTTTCCACCAAGAACCCCATACACTTGTGTGATTATTAGTATATACATTCTCCTCATATTTGCTCTTGGGAAGAGATTTCTCCTATAAATATACCACAAAGTGTGAGCTATGCAAATAAAATAACAAATAATGGCGTAACAATACTTGATGTATTTCATGGTTAGAACAAAAGCTAAAAAACATAGATTAGATGCAAAAGTATGAAGACTCATCTAGTTCAATAAAAGCTCCATCCATCTTTTTCTCTTTTCTCTTTTAAATAAGTGACAATCAAAATTGAGCTTCACTACTAAAATGCCATATAGTTACTGTAGAATAAAGAAGCTACAGTTATGAAAGAAAACACTTGACAGGTTCCCTATTATAAAACACAAAATAACTCACCTGTCCCTTTATAATCCTTCCGGCACGATCATATTCAACCTCTCTCTCACTTTGACCTAAGAGAAGTTCCCTAGGAAGTTCTTCCTGAGAGGCAGCATTTCCATACTTCTCCATAATGGTATCTTTCACTTGAGACTTCAATTTTTCTTTTTTGATCTTAAATTCTTTGTAGAGCAACTCAGCCTGAGATGGAGCCGCTTGCATATGAATATCTTGTCCTTTTTCAAAAGCCTCCAAGGAATGCATGTTAAGTTGCTTAAACTCCAATGCTTGCCCACTGACTCTGTATTGGTTATCACCCTAAAAAATACAACACACTCATAAGAATATAGCGACATCTCAAGGCATGCCATTAACACCTTCAGCCCTGCCAGTAAGGGCAAATATAGTCCAACACACTTACTCCATAGAACTTTTCATTTGGATCACTATCCGGTAGAGGATCCTCTCGCATGGATCGCGTTTTTGGGTCGTAATGTGCCGAATTCACATCTAGATTCAAAAGATATTTTGCTGTGTCCTCTCGAATACGCAAATTCCTGTAAAAACATTTCATTAAAGATTAGCATACAAAAAGGTAAAATAAAATGTCAATACCTAAAAGAACTGTATAGATCATAAAGGTTGTCGAGAAACTTAATTTTAAACAATTTTTTTTTTCTCCTGGTTCTATGATTTTTAACAACTTGGATAAGATGTTTAGAAAAATAAAATAGCCATATGAAAACATGTTATCTTGATCTTTGCTCTAGACAATCTGCAAGATCTATGCAAATGTTCTAGGTACAGTACTGATATTTTCCATACATAGATAAGTGAAATATCAAAATTTACCCTTCATCACACAATTAGCCAAAAATGAGACTCGCATTTATCAAAAATATAAAATAAAAAAGTGCATTCAACACTGAGACATAAAAAAACCTACCTAACACTTCCTGTGCTTCCACCTCCTGTAGTGCGCACACGTTTTTCTACCTTCGCAAAATCCATTTGCTTGCTCTCATCAACCTTGGCTTCATCAACCTTCAAGTCATCTTCATCATCCTCCTCATCACTAACCTCATCCCCATTCTGATTATTGTTTTTCTCTTCAAGCTTTTTCAGCTGCTGCTCTTTAAGGTACTTTCTTCTTGCCTCATCTCTTGCCTCATATCTTTCAATCACACGAGCATAAGTAGATGAGTCATAACCATTCCAACGATCACGTTTCCCATCATAATCGAGTTCAAATGCCTCGACTTTCTCATCAGGTGCTATGTGTTTACTAGTCCACTTTGCTCCCAACATCCGAGGTCTATCCATGCATGACTTTGCATCATGGGTCATTGCCCCGCAGCTATAGAACCCACAAGGGTGGAAAAGATTATAATTTCATCATAAAATTCTCTATACAAGGACAAAAAAAGTTTTAACTATATAACTATTTAAATCCACAAAGGAAACAAAGATTAAAATTTCATCATAAAATTCTCTATACAGGGACAAATAGAAGTAGTGTTTCAGTACTCAGTCAAGTCCACTCGGACTCAACCAATTAACTCAGATTCGGCCTAGCAAGTTCAAGGAGCCAACTCGCCCTTGTTTAAAACTATTAAAAAGTCCAATTTTTACTAAGAATCTTAATTTTTTAATAATCCATCTTCTACATACTTTTGTGGACCTTTATAGACTTCCAATAATTATCTACTACGTAATGTACCTTTTTTTCTACTTTTATTATGGGACTTTGTAATTTAAGCTCAATTCCCACTTTTCGTCAATTTTTTTTATCAAAAGAGCCACGTGATTTTTTTTTTCTTGGAAGTGGGAAACAGGTTTGGAGGTTGGATATCCAAGCACATCCCACACTCAAGAAAAAAAAAAAGAGAAGTCACTTCGTTTGGACGTGAAAGATATATTGAATATCCGAAAGCAGCCACTTAGACAATTTCTGGAGTGAAAGACCAACTTCAGGTACATGCCATGCCATTTGAGGAGAGACCTAAAGAGAGTAGCCATCTATTCTCCCCATTCTTTAAATTTTATGTTTTTTAATGGAACATCCCTCACAAGTTGCTCAATTTTGACTTGGACTACTTCTCATTAAAACTCTTGCTCAATTTTGACTTGGACTGCTTCTCATTAAAACTCTTGGTTACAGTCCACGCATAATTATGTAGATCCAGCCATTTGAGGAGAGAGACATAAAGAGAGTGGCCATCAATTCTCCCCATTCTTAGAATTTACAGTTTCTTTAAATTTTATGTTTTTTAATGGAATATCCCTCACAAGTGGCTCAATCTTGACTTGGACTGAGTTGGACTAAATATCGGTCCCTTCTCATTAAAACTCTTGGTTAAATATATCTTATCCTCTCGAATTTATCCTCTCCTGGTTAAATATATCTTATCCTCTCCAATTTATCCTCCAATTCTAAGAAAGCAATAAAAAAACTAGAGAAAATTAATACAATTAAATCAAAATTCTCCACTTACTTTTCACATGCACCCTTTCTATACTTTTCTGCATGGAATATTTTGGCACCTCGATCATACCATGCCTTGGTGTAATTTGGGTCTGATTTCCATTTCCTTTGATGTTTCAAACTCTGATGAAAGAAATGTGATACATGTTAAATGTAGCACTTGAGCGTCCTCAGTTACTGTAAATAGATACATATAGAAAAGAACTCTGATGAAAGAAACAGAAGTCATGTGATACATGTTAAATGTAGCACTTAAGCCTCCTCAGTTACTGTAAATAGATTCATATAGAAAAGAACTCTGATGAAAGAAACAGAAGATAAATGTAGCACTTGGGCCTCCTCAATTACTGTAAATGGATACATAGAGAAAAGGGCTAGGTCAATTATAAGAAGACTTACAGGTCTTTCAGCATTGAGATACCAAGGCGCTGATGACATATACTGTGGAATATGCGGGTTGATCTCTTTGCCATCTTCATCAACTTCTGCAGGAGCAAGCCCTGCTTTTCTTGCCTCTTCCAACTCTAGTTGTTTGCGATGGTCTTCTCTGGATTTAAATGCCCCTGAAAAATGCCGAAAGAAAAGATTAAAATTTATGCTTCTCACTAATTGTCCATTATAATGGTACTTCTTTTTCAGCTTATACCCCATGATTAAAAAGAGAGATAACAACAACTCTTTATCTCCTCTAGTAATATCTCGAAAAAAATACTTAAATCCAAAGTCCTAAAGAGGTCAGGTTAATAAGAACCTCTTCCAAATTAGGGAATTTGCAGATTTGAGTTGGGCAAAGTTTAAAAGGGTTGGTCAATTACATTATCAAGAAGCACCCAGTGCCATAAAAAACTGAGAAAAACTTCCAGTTCAATCAAATCAGCCAGTTCTGGTCTACCAATTAATATTAAAAAAATACTGTGAACCAATATAAATTTTGTCGAGATCACCACAGCCAGTTTGGCCACTTCAGTAGTTGTTTTCTCTAGCTGTAATTGCAAGTAGTTGTCTCTAGCTGAAATTGCAACTAGTTGCCCACCATGTTCTGCTATTCTTAAATTATATAATTTAAACACCCATTTCAGGGTCAATTACAGGAACTAATGGGTCCAAGGGTCAAACCAGCCAGACTAACATACTGGATTGTTTCCATTTCTAATCCAGTGCAAAAGTCAACCGTCAAGCTGAGAAATAGTCCAATGGTCAACCAGGATCAGAATAGGGTCTACGTCAGGTAGAGGCAAACATCCAAATCTGATCTTCAGAAGAAAAGAGCGTAATCTAAAAATTGTTCACCATCAATGTCATATTTTCTTTTCTTTAGGAAAATTCTGCACCCTTGTCCTAATAAAATTACAGATGCATCACTGAATCCTACAAATCATATAATCCAAGCACAAGTAGAAAGAAAATAACTATGATTTTGATATATAAATATTGGTAGTTGAAGATCACTTGTAGGATGTCTAGGAGGAAACAAGGTAAACAAATCAATTGGAGCGTTATTCTATTCAATAAAATGGAGATTAAGCCCCGCCCGGTTAACATAACAATACAGCAAAAGTCGGCAATAGGAAGAGATACCCGATGATGTAGCCATTGCTTGTACGAGAAAATGATCCCTTCAAAATATTCTCTGAAACCAAAATGCATCAGCAGCATTAAGCATTGTCATAAAAGTGGAGAATCAGTGCATATGGTCAACCAAAAGAGCATAATTTTGAAAACTGAAATCCCGAAGGCCTGAATTCAGGAATACATTAAATCAATATCCAATATTCCTAAGATCGCTGCATCACTGGAGGTTTTCTTTTTTCTTTTTTCTTTTTTAAATAAAGTTGACCAAAGAAGATTTAGATAAACATAAGAAACAGGGTGCAAACTAGTTCTGGAATGATCAAGTATCAGCATCCTTAAATGACACCTGATCTTTTTAACACCTAACCAATAAAGACTCATCTTTTTTTAATACAAAATTACTGTCTCTGCTATATTTAAGTATGAAAATTAGACATACTAATTCCTGTCAATCTCTCTAAACATACACAATCTAGTCCAAAGTTCAAAAATTGAAGAAATTCAGAAAATAATACAGGACCACCTTATTTCTACGACTGTTAGTTAAATCACATGGTTAGAAGACATTGCTGAGAGTCAAGGACAGAAGGTTTACGTCAAAGAGAGGACAGTTTACTTGATCAAATAGTAATTCAATTACACCAAGTTCTTGCAGGTGGCACACTGACTAGTTGGATCTTAAAATATAAAACATCATCCAAAGTAATGGACGGTGCATTTCATAGCTTTCTTCTGCCAATTTAGAGAGAAATAGTGATTTTCTCCATAAATTCAAGCAATAAATAGTTTCTTTTATAACAAAATAATAAGAAATTTCCTTTAACAATTTTTTTGAGAAATTTCCTTTAATAGTTTTAAAACAGTTTATGGATATTTCAATTAATTTATTCCCATAGTATCCCTGTGTTTTTTATTCAAATTGAAAATACTAAACATCCTAAGATATTCAGGAGAAAGTAACCATTCAAAATTCTATTGCTCTTTGAAACCAAAATGAATAACAAACTAAGGAATTATCTAACTGGAATTAAACAGGCAATCATTCTATAACCATAAAATTTGAAATTCTGAGAACACAAAAACACTAAAAGAAGGAAGGCAACTACTTTAAAGACAGCTATCTTGTCTTAACTTCCAAAACTTGAAATACACAAGAAACAAAAACAAGAATCAGTTTCCATTATGGTTAAGAATTTGAATATATACAGTTCAACCTCAATCCCTTCAAAAATCCTACTAAAATCCTCTGTTTATAATATTGTAATCTGGCCTCTAAAAAATCATTTTTGTGGGATACACCATCTAGGATAAACTGTCCCACGAACTGCATAAAGCATGATAGTTAATCAAATCTCAGGCCAAATTAAAATAAACAAAGTTCCCAAGAATTGATTTGTAGTAGTATACAATACATTAAAGTCTAATTACTATAAACAAACAAGCACAAAAACTTGCAGAATCACATTAAATAAAACCCAACATCTTATATTTCACAGAAAATGGCACTCTGAAATAAAAATAATGGTAAATTCTCTTCTAATACATGGTTAAGAACCATTCAAACATATGAGAATCATACCTAAACCACAACAATGCCTAACTAAGATCACCTCAAACCATGCTTTAATTTTCTAGACAAGATCACCTGAAACCATGCTTTTGCAGAAGCACCCATAAACAACAGACCCAAAATACATGCCAGGAATAACCACAGAAACCTAAACCTACTTCCATCTAATTTGCTCAAGAAAAAATATGAAATCCAAACAGAACAATTTAAAGATGGAAACACTCTTCACTATGTATGTATAGAAAGCAATACAACATTAAGCTAAACCCTAATTTATCACAATGCCACAAACCAGGATTCTATCATATCATTAAATGAATATCTAAAGAAAAGCAACATGAAAATATACATGGTAAACATTGAAAGGGATGAAAATACATATATTTAACAGGAGAGACAAAATCCTAGGAACATCAAAATAAACCCTAATTTTTACAGAACTTGAGAAGATTTTTGCAGAAACTTGATAAGCACCACCTGAAGCGATTTATGCACAATAGCACCAAATACAATGATCTTGTAAACAACCCAGATTGCAACCCCCACTATGATCTAATACTTACTTGTGACAGTTTATTATTTCCGATGAAAGAGGGTTATGAGCGATAGTACCCATCCATTATCTTAATTTTGGAATGACTTGGAGGCTTATTTGATACTTTTGAGAGTAAATCTGACTCAGCTCTTTCTAGTTTCAGGACAAAATTGAAAAAATAATAATAATTTCAACAAACAGTAGAAATCACAAAATGGCTTCTAGAAAACAACAAAAAACCAGCAAGAAATAAAAATAAAATAAAATAAAATAAAAAACACAAAAATACAACAACAATAAAAACCCATACCCACATTTTTCCATAGGACAAATTTACAAATTGTGCTTCTATACTCGATAAATTAAGCCAACAATAGAAAATCAACAAATTTTCATGCGGAAATCATAGAAAAAGAATGTTCGCATTGGTAAATACAAAATCAGCACCATCTAGAGGGAAAAACCAGGAAAATCACAAGAATAAAATCCATAAGCTTGTTTAAGAAGATAAGGTATTTTGTATGTAGTTTGTATGAGGGAAACCTACCTTAGTGGAGAATACTAAAAACAAGCAAAAATAAATAAATATTAGTGAAGAATACTAAAAACAAGCAAAAATAAATAAATAAACGCAACGCAAGCCAAAAAAAGCATACCTCGTTGAAGAAGATGAAAGCTTGTGGGTCTGTGAGAACGGACACAGAGGGTTGAGAGAGAGTGGCGAGGGAGGCTTTGCGGGAGAGAAGACAGGGATTTGAGAGAGAGTGGCGATGGCGAGGGAGGCTTTTGCGGGAGAGAGGGGTTCTTTAATCAAAGGATCCCCCAGTTACTTATTCCGCATGGGATTTCCGATTTTTCTCTCGTGGTAATAAATCATCAATAACTCAAACTTAATAGGGAATAGAAGATAGGGAAAAAAACCTACGTTCAAAAGATATCTTTCCACCCTTATTTTTGAGATTTCCCATTTTCTCTCGTGGTGATAAATTATTAGGTTAAAATAGGTCCCTAAGTTCGAAAGATATCTTTCCACCCTTATTTTTGAGATTTCCCATTTTCTCTCGTGGTGATAAATTATTTGGTTAAAATAGGAAATAAGAAAAATTTACTTTTATTTTTAAGTCTTTTTCTCGAGAAACTTATAGTTTAAAATATGACAAATGATCCTATATCACCTTTTCCGACCAATGTGTATATGACCACAAAGGATCACCATTAAATTTGGTACGGATGTATAGAACAATCAAGTCTCATACCTATGTGATAACTTTTTTAGAGTTATGTGTCAACTTTAATGGAGATCTTTTGGAATCCTCTACACATGAGTTGAAAAAAATCATATAAGATCATTACTCTTAAAATATATCTTTTTAATCCCAATCACTTTAAACTTATTTTTGAACTTAAACAAATGTGATGAAAACAAACTCTTTCTAAATCCAATTCTTTCTCTCTTCACTCATATAGCTTCAAACTTCGCTTTTGCTCTCTCTTCCTGTATCTCTCGCTTCTCTCTCCTCCTATATTTTTCTTCCTCCCTGTAACTTCTCACCTCTATGAATCTTCTCTCTCTAGAAGTTTGAGAGGATGATTTTTAGAAAAGATACATCTTTTTATATTAGTTTAGCCTAAAAAACATGTTTAAATTAATTTAAGGGATTAAAAAAAATAAAATTTACAATTTTTATGCCCCAATATATCTTTTGAGGCAAAGGTTTATGCTTCAACTGCCATCCAGCTGTCAAATTTTAATCAAGAGGACTACTCACCGTTTGATCTTAGATCTGATGTCTCAAATTATTTTATTTTTAATTTTTGTTATACAAATTATATAGATATTAAATTTGGTACGTGCCATCTTCTCATTAGGGCGCACTTATCAAAAAATATTAAAAATAATTTTTCAATAAAATATAATGACTAAAATACATCTTGAAACTTTCAGAAGCATTAGGTCATTTTATTTTTTTGAAAATATAGTTTTTATATTTTTCGCTAGTACGAGTTTAATAGAGGATTGAACGTACAAATTTTGGTGTGAAAATAGTATCTAAAATAAAAATAAAAATAAAATAATGTAGAGACGTGACATTGTGATTAGGGCAATCTTAGCCCTCCATTCAGAATGGACGGTTGGATAAGAGGAAATATATAAGTTGTAGGAGAAGCATATAAAGTTTGTCCATCTTTTAAAACTGTGAGTCTATTGTGAAATGAATTGTAAAAATAGGGGGTATGAATATATTTTCAAAAACCTTGGGTCTATTGTGAAATGAAACCTAAAAATAGGAGCATGAGATATTTTCTCTAAAATTGTTTGGATTATTTATCAAAAAAAAAAAATGTAATGAGGCCATTTACTTTATCTACGAGGTGGTCATAATTAATCTTGACCATTGGGTGGGAAATTAGGTGGTTGCATTTATTTTATTGATCAAGCTCAAGGCTAAAAATAAATTTTCTCGAACGTTGTGACACATCCATGCTATCATATTTCATATCGGATGGTTATAAGTAATTGTGACTCCTTTATTCTAAAAGTAAATGGTCTCATTGTACACAATCTCTGTAAAAAATGGAAAAAATTTTCATGCGGGTCGGATCGTATTTGTACAATATGCCGTCCACATGTATAAATCATCAATTTAAAATGAATGCAAATAGGTGGTCCATCTGAAAACAAGTGTGACAAACGGTTCAAATGTTTTCTTAATATAATTATTATTTATAGTTTTCAAAAAAATTTTATTTTTAATATTCATGATGTCCATATCAAAGATCATATATTTTTTAAAAATTAGAATCAAATTATATTTAAAAAGTATATTTAATGTCAAGCCCGCATTTCTACAATATGCGGGCTGGCTGCATAGAAACAATGTCCATAAAAAATAGATTTTGAGTTTTATGACTTTTTTATATAAACACCGCAAAATGTGCAAATATGGGTTGCAATCAACCACGTGCCCCAGTCCGGCCCTAAAAACAAGGGCCTGGCCCGAGTCAAGGACAACTATGGCCCGAGGGTAGGGCCATGCTGGGCCTAGTCCCGGTTCGACAAGAGGCGCTTAGAGAACTTGCGGGTTGTGCTCCCAACTGCTCCCCTCATTTTTATTCTATGGAAAGCAAACATATGCGTCCATCGGTGGCCTTTGCAGGCATTCTTCAATGTTCTCTTTTAGCAAGGTTTGAAAAACAGGGTTCGGTAAAACCTGTCGTGGGATCGGCAATCTAATACGAATAAAAAATTAAAAAAATAAAAAATATTAGAAAATAAAGTGTGAGAAGTTATTTGACAAATCGGCCAGTTTTGTCAAAATTTTGTCAAAGAATCGGTTGAACCAGATCGAAGCTTATTCTCGATCCAAACAGGCTGGCTTCAGTCCGGTTTGCTGATTTTAAAACTTCGGTGGATAGCAATATTTTGAAACCTCGGTGGCTGGATCGGATGGGATTGGGTTGGATCATATGGTGGAACTTGTTTAAAGAAATTGTAGATACTGTTTTTTCATATATAAAACCGAAAATTATAAAACATAAGAATAATAAAATGGGCGTGAATCTAGAAATTTGGCTAATTAAATAACTTGATTTCCTGATAAAATCACCGGACTCTTTCACAGAATCTATGAACATATCAAAATGGAGGCTATTTTTTGTTTCAACTGCATATTAGGTCAATTCCCCAAATCTCGATCCACAAATCCCAACCCTAATATGCATTTTCTAAAGTTTCATCCGCGAATAAAGCAAAGCTCCTGTGGGAGCATACTGTACAACAACTCCATCAGGCGTCACAGATAACTAGGACAATTTTTTAGACTCAAAACATTGGGATCCTGCTAGATATAACTAGATCATTATTTTAAAGAAAAAACTTGGATTTCAACTTCTTGATCATTTAGATCTTCCGTCCAAGGATGGGAGGGTTCTTGTTCAATCTTAATATTTGATTTTTTTTTAAATTGCAACATGAGTTTTTTCTTTTTTGAGGTTGGTCCTTGGGTTCTAGAGTCTGCATTTCCAAAATTTAAGATCCAAAAGATATTCCAACCTTCAGTTTTGCCCTGAGCAATAGATAATCTTTCAACATAGGTCATTGAAAGGATCAACATAGGTCATTGAAAGGATCTCGGACGACCCACCAAAGCACGAAAGCCAAGATATTTTATAAAATTGATTCCTATTCGAAGAGTGCATAACCGCATCAACCTCTCTCCCACTTTGACCTAAGAGAAGTACCCTAAGAAGTCCTCTCACATGGATGGCGTTTTTGGGGCATAACTTGTTGAATTCACATCTAGATTCAAAAGATATTTTGTTGTGTCCTCTCGAATACATAAATTCCTATAAAAACATTTCATTAAAGATTAGCATACCAAAAGGTAAAATAAAATGTCAGTACCTAAAAGAACTGAATAGATCATGCAGGTTGTCGAGAAACTTAATTTTAAACAGTTTTTTTCCTCCTCGTTCTATGATTTTTAAAAACTTGGATAAATGTCTTGAAAAGTAAAATGGTCATATGAAAACATATTATCTTGATAGCTGTTCTAGACATTCTGCAAGATCATGTTTTAGGTATAGTATTGATATTTTCCCATACATAGATAGATGAAATATCAAAATTTACCCTTCATCACATGACTAGCCATTACAACATGTGTGCAATTTGCATATGGATGGATGCATTTGTAGGTGTAGAGAGGTAAGGTGCACCTCCAAATTTTATCATGGTATATAATTTTGATGTAAAATGTTCTTAGGATTATCTCAAAATTTATTTTTATATCAAATTATAAAAATTTTAATTTAAAAAATAGTTCAATCTATAAACATATGAAAATCTTGAAAATAGACGGTGTAGATAATATGTTGTAAAATGTACTATTTATGAGACTTAAAATCTTTTTATTTTTCATAGTCATACATCTCGATGTCGAGATGATCATTCAAAGGGTTTTTCAACATTAAACTACTTTTTCCGATGGATTTTTGAGAGGCATCCGTAGTTCTATCCAGCATGACTTTGCATTATGTCATTGCCCCGCAGCTATAGAACCCACAAGGGTGGAAAAGATTATAATTTCATCATAAAATTCTCTATACAAGGACAAAAAAAAGTTTTAATTATAACTATTTAAATCCACAAAGGAACAAAGATTAAAAATTCATCATAAAATTCTCTATATGGGGACAAATAGAAGTAGTGTTTCAGTGCTCAGCCAAGTCCACTCGGGCTTAACCAATTAACTCGGGTTCGGCCTATGGCCGAGGCAAGTTCAAGGAGCCAACTCGCCCTTGCTTAAAATTATTAGAAAGTCCAAATTTTTATTAAGAATCTTAAGTTTTCAATAATCCATCTTCTACCTACTTTTGTGGATCTTTATAGACTTTCAATAATTATTTACTACTCAATGTAATTTTTTCTATTTTACAAAAAATTTACAGGACTTTGTAATTTAAGTTCAATTCGCACTTTTTCGTCAAAAATTTTTTTTTTTCTCTAAAGAGCCACATTTTAGACATTCAATGAAATAAATGGAGCCACCCAATTTTACATCCAATGGTCACGAATTATTGTGACCACCTTGTACCAAAGGTAAATGGTCTCATCATGTACTTTCCCATATATATATAAGGGCATCTTAAAATTAATTTTTAGCAAATGGAGGGAATGCTCATGTGGGAGGACAAGATCTTTTTATTCATGTACAAAATCAGCACATTTGCTTGAAAAAAAAGGAAAATGGTTTGATAGGCTCCAGCTTTATCAAAATAAGTAAATCCTCACCAATTCATCAAATTTGCAATTCAAGTATCGGAAAAACTTTACATCGATCATCTCGGCTTGAATATTATTGCTATGAAAAAAAATAAGGTTTAAAGCTTTAAAATAGTGTATATTGTAAAAAAATATCTTGACCGGCCATTTTACCCTAAAAATAAGTGTTCACAATTCCGCAAGATTTGTACCTTTTTTTTTTTTTCAAAATTTTATTGTCTATGTTGAAAATTGATTTTAGAGCTGTAATAGAGATTTCCATTCCCAAAAGTTCTTTTTTAGACATAATTTAAGGTGATGTGTTGTTTTGATTTTATAAAATCCAGGGCTTCATGTTGGATAGTGTGAAAATACTTTTCGAGAAATATTTTTACTTAAAAAAAATTATATAGAACCAATGCTCTAAAGAATCAAATTAGAGCATACATCAAAAAATTTCACTAAAAGATGTTGTTTTGATGCCCAAATATCCTCAAATTCATCATCTCGACATCTAGATGCATGGATAGGAGAAAAAATGGTTTCAAGTTTTGCAAAAAGTGCATCTTGTAACGCATTTTTAGATTGTTAATTTTCAAGATTTTCAAGCTTTTATAAATCTACTTGATCTGGACTATTTTTAAAGTTTCAAATTTTATAATTAAAAATAAAAATATATTTTAAGGCTATCATAAAGATTTCCAATATTGAAACCACATTTCTCAACACTATTTGAAAGTTCGTTTGACTTTGATTATTTAGGGTCCGGCTATATACAAAAAAATGGAAACGTTTATACAGAGGCTAGGCTCTAAACAATCAAATTAGGGTCTACCTCACAACTTTCACTAGAAGAGGTTGTTTAGATACCCAAATATCATCAAATTGATCATCTCGACATCAAGATGTTTGGACATAAGAAAAAAATGGATTTCAAGGTTTAGAAATTGTGCATCTTGTAATGCATTTTTGGACGGTCAATTTTCAAGATTTTCAAGTTTTCATAGATATGCTTTGATTTACACTATTTTTTGAAGCTTTAAAGTTTATAAATAAAAATGGAAATATAATTTAAGATTAGTTGTAGTTTGCATAGAGCCTAGGTTCTAAACAATCAAATTAGAGCCTACCTTCAAATAGTGTCGAGAAATGTGGTTTCAATACTAGAAATCTTTGTGATAACCTTAAAATATAGGAAAAATATCTCCTTATCCTTTATTTTTAAGTTTTATTTCTTGATAAACCCAAGGTTTTAAAAGATATATTCTAATCCCTTCGCTACTTTAAACTTATTTTTTAACTTAAACAAATATAAAAAAGAGATGCTCTTTCTAAACCCAATCGATTATTTCTCTTCACTTATATACTCCAAACTTATATATTTCTCTCTCTTCCTGCGTCTCTCACTCTCCCTCTCCTTCCGTGTTTCTCCAAACGCTTTTCTCTCCTCCCTATAACCTCTCACCTCCATGAAGCCTTCTCTCTCTAGAAGTTTGGGAGAATAGCTTTCAGAAGAAGCATGTCTTTTTAGATTTTTTTCGGCCTAAAAAAACAAGTTTACATTAACTCAAGGGGTTAAAAGAAATAAAATTTACAATTTTGTGTTTTAAGATATCTTTTAAAACCTTAGGTCTATTGTGAAATAAAACCTAAAAATACTGCGTATGGAGATATTTTCCCTAAAATGTGCTTTCATCTCTATTTACAAAGTTTAAACCTTCAAAAATAGTGTAGATCGACAGGTCCATAAAAACTAAAAATCTTGAAAACTAATGGTCTAAAAATGAGTTATAAAATACACTATTTTGAAAACTTAAAATCTATTTTTTTTTCCTATATTCATACATATTGATGTTGAGATGATTAATTTGAGCATCAAAACAACCTATTATAGTGAAATTATTAAGGTACTCTCTTATTTGGTTGTTTAGAGCCTCGGCTCTATATAAATTTGTTCCCTTTAAGAATGTCACATAACCTTTTCCCTTGAAGAATATCATAAAACTTTTCATTATTGAAACTTATTTTTGGGACATTATTTGAAGGTGGGTTCTAATTTCATTGTTTAGAGCGTCGGGTCTATACAAACCATACCCAAAAAAAAAAGAAATCCCTCTAATGATTGGATGTGGGAGTAATTTCAGCGACTGCTGATTGAGTATGAAAAAAATGCACAAGGACTGATTGACACCTAACGAACGCGACGCGACGCGACGCGACGCGACCCGACAATACCTCGCTCCATTTGACGCCTGCCAAACGTGCCCAAAAACACACAGACGGGATGCTCTAACACTCCAATATGAACACCCGCTCTTCAATTTATACCCATCATCACTGATCACCAAAGAAATGGAAGCCATGGCATTTTCATTTTCATACCAGACCTCCTTACTTTCTCTCTCTACCCAAATATCCCCATCTTTGAAATATGGGGCCCTCAGATCCTCTCACTCCTCAATCCTTTCTCTCTCCTCCAAACTTTCCCCTTGTTTGCATCTTGGCGTACGAATTCAGTGTTCTAGCACCCCAAACCCCAGCCCAGGTAATGGCCAACGTTTCTTGTCTTGATATAAAACATGGGTTTTGCTTCCTTCTTCTTTTTTGTCTTGCTAGAAAACATGGGTTTTGGTTCTTTCAGTTTTTTTCGCTAAGCAGTTTTTTGCTTCTTTCTTTTCTTGGATTAGATGGGTTTTTCCTTTTTTCAATCCATTGTTTTGTCTCTGATTTAAAAGTCGGGTTCTTTTTTGTTTTGGAAGAAATTGACGTAACTTCTTTTATTTAGGTTGATTTATTCTTTCTCGCTCATGGGTTTGGATCTTTATTATCGGGGCCTTTTTTTGTGTGCTTATCAAGTTTGCTTGTTATGGTTTATGGGTTTCTTTGATTTGCTCTCATCATTGATTGCCTGCTTCTACAATCTAAAATTTGATTACCAAAAAATTGAGTAATGGGTTTTTGTCCATGGATAGTTTAAAGAGTTGGAATTAAATTGCAGAAGACTAATAATATGAGAGGATGGTTGGTGAATAAAAGGATTGGGAAGAGATTTCAATTCAAATAATGATTATAACTGAAAAGAAAAACAAAAAAAGCAATGAGGAAGATAAGAAATTGAATTCCAATGGGTTAGGAAGAAATCAACTCTGTTAAAACCCCATTTTTTTGCCATAACTTTACCTTCAGTAGGCGATTTCTCCCCCATTTGTTTATCATGGGTGATGGATGTTATAATTGAAACTTCTATTGTCCATTATTTCCTGATTTTCCATTACTTGTGTCCTCTTTTCTTTTGAAGTGTTCTAATCATACTTTGAACCTATTAGAATGATCATGGATCTGCTCCATGTTGCTCACGTTTCAGGTCTTGATAAATGTTTATTGGGCAGGTGAAAGTGATAGCAAAGCTGTTTTGGATGCTTTTTTCGTGGGCAAAGCTTTGGCAGAGACTCTCAATGAGAGAATTGGGTCCACAGTTGGGGAATTCTTGAGTGTGGTTGGTCGGTGGCAAGCGGAACAACAAAAGCAAGTGCAGGACTTCCAGGTATAATTTATGGAATTGGAAATTATTATATGGTTTCTAGTTATAGATTATAGGTTTGTGACTTATTACGTGATTTCTTTCATGATATTTGCATTTCTTGGGTATGTGGTAAGTCCACTTGCAGTTATATAGAAATAAACAGAGGAAGTATAACTTATAAGTAGAAGAAACTAAGAAGAGCCAGAATGGGACTCATGGAAGCGTGATGTATTAACTCAACCACACAAATAATGAAGACATTTTTAGCCATCAAAAAGCAAAATAAAAAAAATGGAAAAATGTATTTGTCCTTGGGCTTGATTAGTTAAGGTGCTGACATTGCAAAACAAGGTCCCAGGTTTGAATACTTCTCCTGAAGTACTCAGGAAAAAGAACAATAAAGGGAATGAAAGAATATGTTTTTTTATTGAAATGTTGATATTGAAAGAAAAGAAAAATAGATGAGCATAGATTATAAAAAGAATGAGACAATCACTTTATAACATGAAGAAAACAGTGGATTCTTGTTGTACTGCTTACAAGAAGTAAGACGAAAAGTAGGGATCTTTTATATTTTCCCAAAATTGATACCATAGTTAGCTGGCTTACATGTTGAAGAGGTTGCTTCTCTTGTCACATGGCCTTCATTTGTAACAACTACCATTAGGAACATTTTGAAGCCTGTATAAAACATTTTGAAGCCTCTTAGGTATGCATTCGCAAATCACCAAATATCAATGAGAGAGTCATCCTCTATTTATTGCTACTGGCTCAGAGATTCTATACACCATTATTTGCTCTCCCACTAGAAGTGTCTGGTTCTTCACCAAACAATTTCCAAGGATGACTAATGCAATGTTGCATACTCCTGTCCTAATAGCTAAATATTCATGTGGTTTGTTACCTTCAAAGATGGTATGGCATGTGATTTTGGTCATTTGTGAAAGTTCAGTGCCATTCTTTAGTTTGTGAAATAAGAAAGGAATTTCACTTGTCTGTGTAGAACAAGTTATTAGCAAGAAATATGCCTTGGTGCCTCTCACATGGTTGCATGTTTTGGATGCTATTTCAATTTGATGTGCAACAATATGCACCCTCTTTTTTATGACAAATCTGAGTGCACTCTTGCAGGAGGAGGTTTTAGAGAGGGCCAGAAAATCCAAGGAGAAATCATCGCGTGCAGTCATGGAACAAAGTGGAATGGCATCAAAGTCCCTTGCCAAACCCACCGACAAAGAAGTTTCTAAAGAAAGTACTGTAATTTCATCTTCTACTTCTAGTCCTGCTAATGATGACCCTTCTCAGGATGAGAGCAATCAAGACTAGTTTTATCTTATGTTAAGCTTCTATGTTTTGTCTGGTATGCTATTTCTTGTATTAAGTTTCTAATTTGATAATATGCTTTCTGTTGCAATGAAGTTGGGCCTTGTCTACAAATCAACGTGATTAGTGGAAGTTGGGATTGGGCTTTGGGTTCTGTAGCTTTATAAAATTAAAATTACTTACATGCTTCCTGTAAGAATAAGATCAACATAAAAGGTAGAATTCAATTAATCTTTTACAGAACGAGGATATTGCAAATCTTTAAATGGACTAGAAGATGTTATTAAATAGCATGCTGTAGTTTTTTTCAGTTTTTTGAGGACACGGAACTTTCATAAGGTAGAGAGAATCCCGATGTTTTGTGAATACTGATAGCATTCTGCTTTGCTGGTTAGTGGTTTAGTATAGAATATTATAATGTATTATTGGTGCCAAACCTGTTGCAAAGTTGATAGTATCATGTCTCTTACTTGCATGTTTGTATAGGTGTGAAACGGCTTACTTGAAACCTCAAGTTATAGAATTATGTGATTGTGGATCTTAAAATGGAAGGCTTGAGACTTTCACGTTCAGAATTACCTAACTGTACTCAAGATGCTGCAAAAGGAAGAGACAATAGAATCTTTTTTTTTTGACATGTTAACAAGTATAGTAGGTAGCGGCTCTGCCATCTTGAGCACGACGAGCCCATTCCTGAAGAGAACAAAATATTTGAATGGAGCTGTGGTAAAGAAAGTGCTCAACTAGATCAAGGCAACAAGCACTTCCTTGTAAAGGTGCAGTCCATGGGGGCATCCTCGGGGCACTTAATGGGTAAATGGGCTCATGTGACTGAACTGTTCTATGATGTGGTATTGTTCCATCAATAAACGTTTTGAACTGAAACATTGAGTCGTTGATGTTGCAAGAAAATAAAAGCGCTGCATATACTTTATGCAGATGTTGTAACAAGTAAAAGTATGACCTTTGACTTACTACTGTGATTTCCTAGAGGTTGATGCAAACTACAGAAAACCTTTTTTGTCTCCATGCCATTTTTTGATGTCATTCTTAATCTGAATCAATCATTAATCATGTTAATACTTTAGAGCAATAAACCTCTTCTATCTGCTAAAAAGCTTGATACAAAAAGTTTATGCAAGATCAAGGCTGCATGGAGCAGGATATCTACAATACAAGTGTATTCATAAGACAATATTCGGTTCCCTACCCAAAAAAATTATAGGTTTTATTTTATTGAGAAAATAGATCCAATCTATGTATATTTTGCCAATGAACATATGTTATTATAACAGTAATGTGATATGAAATTCTGGATACATTGTATCTGAAATATATAACCATATAAATATGCTAAAACAAAGCAACTATTCACATGAACAAATATGGTGTTCTCAAAATGAATCAATGAACTTCAAACCATAGAAAATCAAGATTTCAACATGATAGTGACGGACTATCACTTTAATGTCTTCTGAATAATTACTGCCTTAAGTAGCTGATGTCTGCTTGATGTAAACAATAATTTATTTTGAATTTTAGGTTGAACAGGAAGAAGATTATTAATCCAAATTCGATTCCTGCCTCAGAGATACCCATCAAAATACACATGATCATGATTAGGAATAGTTTATAAGAGATCAACAATTTAACATTTTACACATATTGATTGATTTAATTCCAAAATAGCCATCAAAATACACGTGATCTTGATTAGGAACAGTTACAAATGTATAAAATGTTAAGTAATGCATCTCTCATGGGTATTTGGTTATTCCCTTTTGAAAATCGCATAAATGTAGGTTAGGAAAAATGACTAGACAAGATGGAACAATACCATGAAAATCATTTGAGGACAAGCCTGCAAAAAACTGTGTAACATGAAAAAAGAAAACGCGACCACATGATTATATACAAAAAGACATGAATAAACATAGATAAGAAAATAAAAGATCTTAAGAAACCTATCACTTTCTAGCCATTCCCAAAAGCAAAAGTATCACAAAGAAAAAACCAAATAAGTAACTGAGAAGATTCTATGCTTTTCTGGGAATGAATTGTACATTTTCTCCCTTGGGCAAGCTCCTAGCTTGGATTATTTTTAGGACACCAAGATATGGGTATGTATCCTACTCAACCTAAACACGGAACTCTAAGAAAAGAGAAATAAGTAAATATGCACTCTAGAATTGCCTATACAAAATCACACTGTAAGGACGTAGACTGTCGGATCTAGGCATTCAAGAACTCTTTTTTATTTCTTCTAGTTACTTATCTGGTGATTCATAAGTGGATTCCAGTATTTTGGATCAAGAATATTCTCCTATTTATTTCTTTTGCCCAACAACAATTGACTCCTGTGGAGCATTGAATATGGGCCCAACAAATAAACATACAAACTCTTAATGGATACCCCCTAACCCAACTGCACTAACCCCAAAATCCACCTCAAGAAACCCACTTAAACCCAATTTCTAACCAACATTCAATCATCTTACCCCAAAGTAAATTTTAATTCCAGAATTAGAAGTCTTTGAAAAGCGAACCATAAATGCAAAAGAGTTTACATGAACACTCTCAAGAATAAACCCAAGTTTGACAAAAACAAAAGACCATTGCCTACATCACGAATCCATTCAGCCCACTCTTTCCTAAAACATTTCCTATTTAAGGAAATAAATTACGGCAAAAAAACTTATTTGAAAAAAGTTCCACCTAGATATTCAATAAAAAAGAAAGTCCCACCTCATCAGAACCTGGCTAAGAATACACTCTCCTCATGCCCAACCAAGTCCTTTGGACCATCTCGTAGTTGAATCTTGTTATTGTATACATGAGTCAGTGTCATTGACCCCATGATAAATAGACAGAGAAATCATGGCTCCTAAAACCACAATATCTTCCTCTCTTCTCAGAGTAAAACTGTAAAATCATCTGTCCATTTTCTGGAGTGGAAATAGCAAAGTAATGGAGGTTATCCTCTACCAATATAATCTGCTCTAATAGTAAAACTATCATCTTTCCTTTTATCGTGTGAAAGTAGGAGAGTTGGAGGATATCCAATACCTATATAAGTTGAAAAGACTGTTGGAATGGAGAGGAGCATGTAGGGGAGAGAGGAGAGAGAACACCAGTGATATAGAGGCATTAGGCATAACCATTTTAAAACATCAAGATACATAAATATTTTAGAAAGGGGAACTCGTTAAGATGAGAGATTACCAGGCAGCCCTTTTAGAAATAGAGAGAGAATGGCTATTTTTGTGATATAAATGAGATAAAAGGGAAAGAGGAGAGAGAAGAAAGGGCCATAACCCGATCCCGCCTAAACAGGGTCTAGGGAGGGGTGGGCTGGAAGAAGAGAAAGAATAAAAAAAAAAATTAAAGAGTAGAAGGATATACTATAATACAATATAACATATAAACTAACATATGTTATATTATATTATAAATATAATATATATATTATATTATATAATATTACTAATGTTATATGTTATATTTTACTAATAATATTATAAATTAAAATAATATATATTATATTGTATTATATTATATTATATTACTAATATTATATAGAATATTATATTATTCTATGAATAATATAATATTCTAGAATATCATATAATATGTTATAGTATAAACTAATATATTTACTAGGAGACAATTTCTTTTGAATTTTAAGTATAAAGGTGAGGTTGAGAGCCAACTTTTAGGTTGATTTTTTCCATTCATTTGAATGTGGTGAGAAAGAGAGGCTTTAAAGAGAGAGGGGGAGGGAGCGGAAGCACATTTTCAAAGGGTAGGATGAGTCTCGAGAGGGAGCCAACAACTTCTTTGATTTGTATGTATACTTTCCTTTTTCTTGTAATTTCCCTCAATCAAATTGCATCACTTGATGATGTTTTAGTTTTAAGACTTAATGGTAGCTTTAGACTGAGATTGAGATAATTGTCTCAAATCTCGACTGCACACTTACACTGATGCTGGGTGGCTTAAGTACATTTTAAATCTCAGCGGTTGGCTTACACTTTGGTTTTGTAAATCTCAACTATAGACTTAGACTAAGATTGAGGGGATCAAACACATCATATCTCTAGTGATTTCAATTGGATTGGCATCATCCTTTGGTGCTTGTTTGTGTATGTAATCAGCCAGATAGGTGATGCGTCTAACTCAAATCCTAGTCACTGGCTTGGAGAAAGGTTAGTAGGCTGAGATTAATAATTCTTACATAGTACCATCAACTCACTTATACATGATCGTGCTTAATTTTCCGTTGACGTTGTGTAGAGAAATATGACACCCTGGTTATCCTGTTTTATGCTTGACTGCTTGGGGGCATTTGTAATCTTTGTGTATGAAAGGTAACAATCTCACTGTAGCGATTTCCTAAAATGTTTGCTTCGAATAAATTGGTAGCACAGAGCCAGTGTAATCAAATCTCAAACTGCTAAATGGTTAGCCCATGAGAGTAACATTGAGCATTTTTAACCGCCCATTACATGGTGGTGCCAATGGGATTATGATCAAATGTTAATTTTCAAACTAGAATGATTATTTCCCTAAATCGTTTTCAGACCATCTGATCAGTAGTTACACAATTGTAAAGTGCAGATTTGTTGTTGCCCATTGCTTCTAGAGTGATTCCCATCCTTACTTAAGTCCTCTCTCTCTCTCATGCTTTTGATCCCTTGTGCATTTCAGGTTCTCATTACTCAGATTTTGAATCATATATTTTCACACCTTACCCTATTGATACATCTATATGTATTTATGTAACTATAAGATCCGTGTTCCCCCTCTACTTCCATTTGATCAGAAATTCAGCCATTGGATTTTCAATGCTCAATCTCAGAAGGCACTCAGTATTTCAACAAGGCTTAAAGGGGGATCCACATGGTTTATTATAAGACTTTTCAAGCCAAACGTTATCCCATATATGTAATCTTGTGATCCCCATGGTTTATTAAGGCATGTCAAGCCAAGTCTTATTCCTTCCGAGATTGTGTTGTGATCCTCAATGATTTATTAGTCTTCTTCAAGCTGAATATTCAGGCCCTAGTGTCAAAACCTTATGAGTTACACCTTTAGATATTGAAATCATGTTCCTACCTTCAAGTATCGTAAGTAATTGGATTGTATACTATATGACTATTTATTTTTGGTACAAGAAGGTCACACCCACCTCTAGCCATCATATGTGAGAAATTACGCAGCTAAAGGTGTGCTATAGTTTCACAAAAACTTACAGAAAAATGGTACAGGAATGTCACGTCCCACCGCTAGCTATCACAGGTGAAATAGGGCGCCTAAAAGGATGTCATTTTTCATTAAAAAGTTTGAAAATTTTTGTTAGAATAAATGATACAAAATGACACATACCACTGTGAAAGTCAACCATATTTTCGGTGGCTTTCAAGTTTCAAATATTGAAAATAAGTGTGGAAGTTGAAAAGGGGGGGAGACTATAATGGTGCATGGGTTATAAATAGGGTCAGTGTGGTGAAGTGCAGTGTGGTCTGATAAAGTGAAGGAAGAGAGAGTGAGAGGAGTGGCTGGCATGAGAGAGTGAGAGTGAGTGGTGGTGAGGTAGCAAGTAAGTTTGTGAGATGAGTGATTTGAGTGGTGTGATTGTGTAAAGTGAGTTAAGAGAAGTGATGGTGTAAAGTGAGTGTGTGAGATGTGAGAAGGTTTGAGTGTTGTAAAGTGAGTGAAAGAGAAGTGAAGAAAGTGAGTGATGTGGGAGTGGTGAAAAGAAGTGGGGAGAGAGAAAAGTAGAGTAGAGTCTTAAGAGAGAGTATAATGTGTATAATGAGTATTAAAATATATGAAGAAATGTTTTGTGAGTCAGCGGACTCACTAGTCAGCACAATCACAAACGTCCATCTTTAAGATGAACATCCACAATTAAAGATTCCTATCCAGTGGATAGGAAAATATTATAATAAAAATGTTTTAAAATTTTATTTTGTTAAATTTTATTTTTTATATTCATGATCATCATAGTGTAGATCATGGATCACTCCAAATTTGGATCCAAAATCAATACAAATTGTGGGTGTTCAATGGAGCCCGCATGAAAATAGTATGAGTCGGGGTACTCATGAAGACCGGGTCCTGAAATATAATTATTTGTGTACGATTCTCTTTCTCTCCACAGTTTATTTTTAGCACGAAATAGTGCCTAGAAAAACATCCCACCACCACACCTAGCCATCATGGGTGCAATAGGGAGACTAGAAGAGTAATTTTTTAACACAAAGTTCAAAGAAAACATTTGCAGATTTTGAGTGCAGTCAGATCAATGGCACAGTCCCAGCAGCCCAATTCCACATTTTATGGTTATATTTATGTGATTTTATGATTATGACTTCATAAGAAAATAGTTTTGTTGTGTACCAAGCTATTTATTTTTAGTAAAGATCATCTCGACCTCAAGATGCATGGATATGAGAAAAAAAATAGATTTCAAGTTTTGGAAATAGTATGTCTTGTAATGCATTTTTTGCCTCTCAATTTTCAAGATTTCAATAATTTTGTAAGCAGAAAAAAGCGTATTTATTTTCCACATTTTTGTCGTGTGAAAATTATGTTTTTTTTTATTCAAACTTTTATTTATTAATTCTCCCAATAATTTTGTCACAAGAAAGACTTTCCAATAAAATGCTCTTATTCCTTTACATCTATTTTGGGTTTTTTAAACAAAATTTCAAAATTGTTTGGAAATGTAGACTTGATAGTTCTTGTCAAAATCGAGGGCATTTTGAGCGCTCAAATAATTGCGAAGCGATTAATTTATTTAATTTTCTGTTGGGCTGATGTAAAAAGAAAAAGATAAAATTGAGAAAAATTTATAAACAAAATATAGGAAAAAATGTGTGAAAAGGTGCACTGCCCGTGATAAGGCCACCGGCGCAGGCATACTTGTTGAGTAGAATGGCAAAATCTTAATGTAATAGAATAATAGAATAGGTGTCACAATCATTCCGACTCATTGGATATCAAATTTGACGGCTTGGAGTGAGTCACAAAGTTCGAGAATTTCTTATGAGAAATTTGTATCTTTTCAATGACACTCTTATAATCGCCCATTGAAATTTAAAGAACAAGAATGATGGTGATCTCCATGTACAAAAGATAAATGGTTTTGACAATTAAAATCCCCGATGTTGGATCCTTGCTTTTAATCCGACATCGGCAACCTGAGGTGTAATGTGGCGGTGTTGAGGCTGTAAATTTCAGGGCTCGAGTTCCCTGTCTAGGGAGCCATCAAATTTTCTTGTCTCTAACCCTGTCCAAGAATTATAAAATCAACCCTTCTCTCTCCAATGCTAGTGCAGGTAATGTTTATGTTAATTGATACTTTACATTATCAAATGTTTTATATGTCCTTAAATTCTATAAAATCTTAGTGAACTGCTAATTCCCTACATTGTATTTCAATGTTTCGTCCACCTCGCTATTTTTAGGAGAAAAACAGTATCACTATTGTTTCCTGTAGAGAGAAAGATGATTTGTACCATAGTTACGGGGAGCGCCCCTATAGGGAGTCGTTCCAGCTCTAGAATCCAGATCCTGTGATTCGAAGCCAAGATCTCGCCTGGTACACATTTTTTTGTTTTCCGTGGGATTTTGCTCCCTTTATTTGGACTCTTGATCCGATGAGCACCGGGATATCGATCCCCACTTATAGATTTGTGGATCTTGTTCACTAAACCATAAGGTCCTCAAATCCTGAATTCTGGGAGCGCGATCCACAAATGAAAATTCTCTGATCACCACAGAAACCTATTCCCTTTTATCTCCTCATCTACTTAGAGGTTGGTAAAAATGACTCCATTTTATAAATTTGAAGATTGGATATTCAGCCAAACCCCATCAAAGTTTCAGGAAGATGGAAATTTTCTTTCTAATTTAAATGATGGGAGGAAGATTCAAAATTTGAGTATCGCAGACAATGCCATCACCATAATATAAGGGCAACGGCTGTTATAATGGTTCTCATATGGAAGAATTAAATAATAATTACTTTCCTAACAAATAAAATTGTAACGAACATTTGTTTTCAATAGATCACGATTTTATTGAAATTAAGTAGCGCTCACAAAAGAGAAATGAAACAAGGGACTAATGTTTACAAACATCATCATCGTCAAAGTCTTTTCTGAACTAACTAAGATCGGTTATACGAATCTTGGTCTACTAGTATGTTTTATTAAGCGCTGTTATTTCAAAAATTAGGTTACAATTGATACACATTATTCTGTTGCATTATTTAAAGAATTTATGGCTATACAGATGTTACAATTGATGCACATTATATTTTTATCTATTACATATTCAATAAATGGCATTACAATGGATTTTAATGGGTGTAATGGAAACACAGGCAAGGGTCAAGGAATATTTGAATGTTAAAGTGTTTGAAATTGAAGAGCTTGGAAAATCAAACAAATTTTTTTTTTGGAATTGCAGTTCGCTAGATCAAATGTGTTACTATATTGAAAAAGAAATATGTCTTGCTGCTATTGAATATTGGCAGTTTACTAATGGCCCGAGTCATACGACTTTCTATTTCAAAAAATTCACATATTCTCAGGCTACTGCCTAAGTATTTCATAAAGACGTTGCAGTCATTAACAGATTTTTGGTAACATATTTAAATATAGCAAGGCATAAGTTGTGAAGCTCAAGGCATAATTTGTGAAGCAATTGAGAATTCTTAAAGAAATAAAATATGCAATTTCTTAAAGAAATAAATATACTCTCAAACTAAAAACGTGGAGTGATAAAGAAGTATGGGGCTGAGGCCTCCAAAAGATAACGGAGGCATGTAAAGGTTTTCTCGGGCCGGATGGAGATTGGCTATCGAGTGCAAAGGCAGAAGGGAGCTTGACTGCAAGACCCACCCATGGAGCAGGGACAAAAGTCATCCTTAGTGGTCGGATGGTGCCGAGTGAAAGGGCTGTCGCTCAACAGATAAAAGTAGGGAGAACAGGTTGATTTTCCTCAAGAGTTCACATAGACGGGCTTGGCACCTCAATGTCGGCTCTTCGTCACCTAGGGTGGTAGTATGTTCCAAGGGTTGGGTTGTTCGCCCATTAAAACAATACGTGAGCTGGGTTTAAAATATTGTGTGACAGTTGAGTCCATACCCGGTGTCGGCTTAGAGCAAGTAAAGACCTTTCGAAACAAGGTCAGTCCACGCTCGTTGGTAAAATCACCTGCTCAAATCATCTTCTATTGTAAGAGTTGCAAAGTGGTCATCAAGACGAGCCATCTTGTATTGAAAAGTTTCCCATTGAAGAAGAAGTGGTCAAATCTGCAGGGCACTCTCTGCCTCAATATTTTGAAACACCATTTTGACAAAACTAACAAGCTATTCATTGATATCTCTTTGATATATTTGTGACCTTGCGTACGTCTGAAAGATCTTTGCAAGCACAAAATCAACGAATTGGCCGTACATAGTGCATAAATACAAAGGCCATAAGGACAAAAACTATTGATAGAATTTGCATTCGTAGGGCATAAATGCAAACGCCATAAGCTTAGGACATAAACTATTGATAAATTTTCACTCAACTGAAAGCAAAACTTAGAAGGTAGAGCATTAATTTGCAGCAATTGGAGGACAACACATTTATTTGCCCGAGGAATTCGTGCATAAAATTCAAACCAAAAATATTGGGAACCCAGTGTAAAGATTTCATCATAAGATTGAAAAAGATATGCTTCTTACAAAACACATATCTATCAACATTCCTCTAATTTCAAAAAGTAGATCAAACTCCAAACTAATTTGAGTACCAATTCAATTATCAAGGGACTCCCGACCTCATCTAAGCAAAAGCTACCTTTTATTAAATATTGCCAAGTACAAGTGGTCGGCTCGAATATATATATATATATATATATATATATATATATAGTAGTATATATACTATATAGTTAGTATTATTTAGTTAGTATCTAGTAGTAGTAGTAGTAGTGTATATAGTTGGTTGGTTGTAGTGTACGGTTACGTTAAGTATAGTAGTAGTAGTAT
>NW_006500337.1:1988631-2003662 GCF_000471905.2 Amborella trichopoda | reverse complement strand
CGTGTGCCTTGCCTCCCACGACTTAATCTTAAGTACTTACAAAAAAATGTATTGAAATATACATGACTCCTAGGGGAGTAGAATGTCCATTTACTCTATCTAGAATTAATTCTAGGATGATATATGACTCCTAGGGGAGTAGAATGTCCATTTACTCTATCTAGAATTAATTTTAGGACCCTAAGAGTAACCTCTTCAACCCATAGATTAACTTCAATAAATAAAACAATCTCGTACGTATAAGGTTGCACCTTTAACAATCGAATAAAGGTGTACCTTCAAACTTTATCTTGAAATATAATTTTGGTGCAAAAAATTATTAAGATGGTGTGAGAATCTATTTTTATATTTAATTATAAAATTTTAAACTTCATAAGTAATACAAATCAATCAGATCTATAGGCATATAAAAATCTTGAAAATGGACGGTCCAAATAATATGCTGCAATATGTACCATTTTTAGGACTTGAATATCTTTTTCTCCTAATATCTATACATCTCATACGAGGTGATCAATTAAATATTTTTCCAACATCAAAACAATCTTTTTAGAAAGATATTAGAGGTGTATCTTAATTCTACATTTTAAGGTGTCAACTGTTTATAAACTTTTTCCTAAAAAAATTCATAATTGTACCTTCCATGTACTTGAAAAAAAAATGTCTTGAGATTGAATAGAGACCCTCCGATTTTTAGACGATGAAATCTAAGTGTTAGAAAGAGAAATAAACTATGCTCCCTCAGGAGAATAGTATACGTCCCAAAAAAATATCTTAAGCACTCACCATAAAAACACGCTCAAATTTACTAAAGAAAATTAATAAAAAGAACTACAAAGATCCTATTGACGAACCCTCAAATATCACATCCTGCAAAGGGGCTTCAATAAATTATCTTGAATGAGTGTCGAAACTCTCAATCACATGATGTCTTAGCTATCTAATGTACTAAAATAGTGAACCTTCAATGCATTAGAGATGTCTTTTATTTTTAAAAAGAGAAAATAATATTGTCGGAAATTATTTCTAGAGAGATAAGTATTTATAGCTGGAAATTTAACCTATTCATTCATGTTCAACTGATGGTGCTTTTTCTAGCCCTTTCTGCCTTCTTTTATATTCTTTTTTGTAATGTTAAGTATTTTCTAGAGTCCATTTTTTCCCATCTCATGAATAAATTGCTGCCATTTCTCTCTTTAATTTGATGAAAAGTTAAGATTTTTCTTATTTGTATTTATATTGTCCAATAACGTGCTCTGCTTTAGAACTTTGTTCACATTACAAGAAACCAGCTGAATATGGTGCATCATATTCCTTTTTACATGTAAGTGCTCTTTTCTAATTCATGTATTTTGATGGGGTATGAAAAGAAACCCAGATGGTTTTCCCATTTTGTGTCTGTGTTTAACGTCCCTCTCTGGTTTGAATTTAGAGATTTGATGTAGAAATGGTGGAACACGGGATAGACTTTAGAGTGTGGTATTGAGAACCAAAAATTAATCCATCAATTACTGATTTTATAGGTGGATGTGTCCACAGTAAAAATTAGGGCTGCCAACGGTCCCGGCTGGGCCAAAAAGCTTGTCACTGGGCCAGGTTGGGCCTTTAACAGGCCGGACCAAAAGCCCAAAAATTTACCATAAGGCCCGCTCGCCCCAGTATGCTTGAATTTTTTTTTGTCCTGGCCCGTTAAGCCCGTCCCAAAAAAAAGCCCGGCCCGACTTGTTTAGAAGACCCCCAGCTCTGTTTTATTTATTTATTTATTTATAATTTTTCTATTTGTTTATTTTATTTGTATCTTCACCCTTCAAACTCTTCTAGTTAGTAGTAAGCCAGGTCGGGCTGGGCCAAAGTAGTTTTGGGATTTACCATGCGTCCCGGCCCATTGGCAGCCCTATGTCCACTTATCAAACGCTGTGTGAATCGTATTGTTTGCCGCCTCCATTAGGCGGATATAATGAAAAGGTCTTCATTAGTGAATATTTTGGAGGGTCATTGTCTACCTCATTTTTTAACCTGATAGTGGAGCTGGTTATTTTCCTCTGCTTGTTCAAAGTATGTACTTTGTGCACAAAGTTCTGTTTCATGAGCTTGGCTGAAAGTTTACTAGTTATTGGCAGAAACTAGACTTCATGTTTGATTCATTTAGTTGTTATTTGATTTTAAATGATTGTGATTTCTTGATTGAAACACATATCTTTCTTGTATCAATTGGATTTATGTTAGTTTGCTAATACCTTCTGTAGGATTAATAGCCATTCTTTTTCCCTTTGTATTACTCTCTATCGCCTGATGTTCCATATGTCTTTTTTATAATATTTTATAAGATGGTCGTGGTACTTTTGATATGGATATGTACTTATCTTTTCTAGTGTTCTGATGTGATTGCAATTGCAATTGTTGATGGATATTCTTCACTCTTAAGTTACATAGCTATAAGAATAAATTTCAATCTCAACCATACATTTTATACAAACTGCATTAGATGGGTTGTAGCAATAAAATTTTATTCAAAATATGCATTTTGCAAACCCAATCACTTAAATACATAATGAACAGGTAAGATGGCAAGTTTCTAACTTTCCTCATACCAAACAAGTCGAAATACCAGCATCACAATTTATCAAACAGGGTTCTCAGCTTTCGGGCTACCAATTTTCATCTTCCTCCCATAATCCAAAAAAGTCAGCACCAAAGGATTTTTCAGAAAAACTGCAAAGAAAGTTATCAAATGCCACCTTGAAGAGTGAGGAAGTAACTAATATGTAGAGAGATGTAACCCTTAACTGGGTGGTTCTGACGGTTTGACTACCCAACAATCATTAATTACCACAATACCCAATAGTCAACATATCTACCTTACAATTCCTCTAAAGATAGGATCCCTCATCAATCTTGCCATACATATCTACCCCTTAGCTTTGGCTTACTAAATCCAACTTTTGATTTTGTAAATAGGTTCTACAAACTTCACATCCTGAAATTCCATATGTTACTAGATGAATAAATAGGTTGGGAATTTGAAACTCCTACCCCTCCCCTTTTCTTTCTCCCCACACAATGCCCGCCAAGGTGGTTGGGCCCTTTGAAGAAAACATGCTATTGAAACATGTAAATTTACACAATACTTCTATATAATATTTGGCTGATATTTTAGTAACCTTCAACTCTAAATTGATCAATCAGAGGTCGAAAATGCTGTTTTGGAGGGTATGAGAATTTGGCAAGATTTCAAAATTGTGAATAAGATGACATAGAAACCCGAATATAAGAATTCCAGTACTAACTTTTGGCGGGTTGATCATCCGCACCTAAATTGGAATATAATGTTTCATGCGGTAATTGCACCACACAATGCCATTACTGTCTAGAAAGATTGTCATGTACTCTGGCTGGAACTCTGTTTTTCTGAGAGCTGTGGGATTGGTGGATTAACATAAAACACATAGAACATAGCTACATTTTAACCATTGGAGATTTGAATGAGAGAGTGAAAGGAATGAATGGGAAGGAAAAAGTTTGGACTTGTAAACAAAAAAGAGTTTCGAACTACATAGCACTTCAATGCTTCTCTTTGAAAATGAAACTAAATACAATAAAAACCATCCAAGAACAAGGCATGATTCAAATAGATTCACATGAGAAACTCATTTCTATCCATACTTATATCATCAGGTTAGATCTAATGAGAGAAAACTCATGCACAAGTCTATTTTCAATCGATTTATAATATTGAATGCTAATCTTGTCCCATAAAGATTGCCATAATCTTCACTGTGACACCATTTGACATATTACAGAGTACTGTAACAGTTGATGAAATTTTATTTATGTTGTTATGTCTACATTAATAATTCTGAACTGATATCCAACATACATTTTTCTTTCAATCTTTAGTAAACTCAGCATTGCCCAGGCTTGCTGGTCCTTTCCTTTTATGGCCTTACCCAAAGGCCAATATCATAGAAATAAAGCAAAGAAAAAAAAAAGAAAATACCATGAACCAGAACAAAACAGAGAGCACAAGGGAAAAACTATGTACAAGAAGATAGCACAAATGAAAATCCACCACTAGTGTGTTTTCTCTTTGTTCTTCAACTTTCTTCTCCGGCTCGGCTTCTTGAAAGTGCAAAGAGTGGGTTGGTACCTTACAAAGTTGAAATCAAGCCCGGCACGATGATCTGGAATCACTTTTGAGCATCCAGTCTCTACATCAATTGTCACATACTTATCATTCCCACTTAGAAAGAATGTTCCCCCAAGCAAGAATCTTGCATATATAGCTTGATCTTTAAGCCCCATTTCCCCCAAATCTTGTCTGAACACCTCCACCCAATCTTTGGCTTCATCTAAAACCCAAATATGGGCCTGCAAATCTCCAGTTACATGTGCTAGAGAAAGCTTACCATTCCACTCTTGCATTATTGGGGTTAGCTTATCGAGATTTGGAAGATACTTACCAACCCATTCTTCCCTTTCCACATCAAAGATTTCTAGATAGCACATAATTGGACAAAATACATAGAACTTGTTCTCAACACAATCCGATATCTTCCAGTTTTTATATTGAATTTCAGGCTGATTTTCAAGCAACCTCCAGCTTCCAAACACCGAATCGAATACCCAAAAAGCAGTTTCATCACGTGGATATTCAAAATTTGCTAAAATCATGAAATTCTTTCTAATGGGGTTGAAATGAAACCCAAAACTCACTAGTTCCAAATAATGCTTTGGGAGAGTGACCATTTTTCTCTGTTTAAGATATGGGGGAGTGGCCACTCTCTGGTTAAGCTTTGGGGGAGTGGCCATTCTTCTCGGGGATAAAGGATTTCCCAAATTCAAGCTCAATTTTCCACGAGGGCTTTTGACCAGGCAGCAAACAAGGCCATTACTGCAGCGAAATCTTGACATATTATTAAGCTGAAACTCTGTTTTTTTTAATACGAAAGGGGAGGAAAGATCAAAAGCAGTGGCGTAGAACATCGAGCTGCAACGATCACGGCGTCGCAAAAAGAGAACAGAAGGATGGGAAGGCAAGGAGAGGGAAAGAGAGAGGATCTTACCGAAATAGAAAGAGGAGAGCAGTTCTTCCCATAATTTATTCACTCTCTTGAGCCTGAATAAGTGATCCACGGGCAATAGTGCAAGGATCGTGGTCGTCAACTCGTCGGGAAGAGGAGCAAAAAGAGAACCCATTTCTCTCTCTCGAGGAAAAATTGAGGACTTGGTGAAAGAGGGAGAGAGATGGAATTTTCTGAAAAAGGGATGGGAGGGGGGAGAGGGGGTTTTCTTCAGTAAAAGCATCTGGAAACTGGAACACGAAACAGGCGTCTCTTTTCATCTCTCTCGCTCTCTAGGCTTTTCTGTATGCAGTGCTCCTTTGGACGAACCGGAGTCGGAACCGGATCCAAAGTACCGCAACACGGGTCCGCGACCGGCTCGATCTGCATAGGTACAGACGAGGCTAAAAATATCCAAAAAGATATCCAAAAGTTTTAAAAAATACGAAAAAATGTATTGAAAGTATAATTCAACAAAATTATCTAAAAGAGATTAAAAAGGTAGTAAAAATAGGTTGTTAAAAATTTAATTTATGCCTAAGACTATTTTAAAAATAATCCAAAAAAATATAAAAAAAATGTAATAATGATTATTTATGGTAAAATACTTCTTAATATTTTCTAAAACCATATAAAATATTTAGAAACTTATCACAAATAAATTTTTTATTTTTTTAGATTTTTAGAATTTTTTTTTTAAGTTAAAAGGGGTTAATCCGGTTAAGCACCCTAAGCGGCCAGTGTCAGTTGCTCGTTCTGATTAACCTACTGGTTTCGATTCACTTGTTTCAGCATTTCCTCAGCTTTAAATTCCTTGTGTACACCATGACCCTGCTGGATCATATTGTGCATTTATTTTTTTGTAGAACAGATCATTTAGGTTTGCATAAGGGGTCAACCTAAACAATCATGGTAACGTGCACATGAAAATCTCGTTAAAAGATGCATCTACGTTGTCCAAACTCTTGTAATGGCCTAAAGATTTATTTTTCACCCTATTGTGAAATTGAAAGCTCCAAAAATATTGTAGATCTATAAATACTTTAAAATTTTGACAACGGACAATTTGGATAATATATTACAAGAATTACTTTTAGTACTTAAGATTCATTTTTTCTTATATATCCATACAATATCGAGGTCGAGATAATTACTTGTAGGATTTTCTAGTGAAGAAACAAGTTTTCATGATGGGTTTTCGAGATGTATCTTAAGGTTGACACCTAATATAAACTTTTTTTTTTGGGGAATTCTTTCATTGTAGAATTCATAATAATTCTTTAGAAAAAAAAGGTAGATATAGAGTTTTTAAATGAATAAATATGATCATTGGAATATTTAGGACTGTGCTCGGTGGTCAGGGTGGTGGGGAGCCACAATGTAACTTCTTGAGTACCATTTCTACTTACTACGGGTAGATGATCATTTCCAAAAAAAAAAAAAACAAAAGAAAAAAGAAGATAAACTTGATCATCTAAAGTTGGAGTATGTTTATGCAACCAACATGTTGTTTCCCTAATTTGCACATTAGGTTAAGATGGTCACGGACGATAAGTCTTTGACCCAGCAAGTAGGGTAGAAATTTATACAAGCGTCTATATTTGGCGTATCATAAAAGATATCACTTCGTACATCGATTTTGTCTTTTTGTATGAAAAGTTTACGGACTTTTGGAATGCATGGATGCAACATTTGATTGATGGGAGTTAATATGAGCAAAAGTCTAAAGGATGCCGGGGGATTAATCAAGTAAAGTTGATACATGCTCTTGTAGAAACTCATTTCTCACATTTTACGTATATTATACTTTGGAATTATACACATTGAGATTATCTATTTTTATATAAGGTGGTCATAATTATTTTTTATTGTTAGATTTAAAATCAAAGAATGTGTTATTGATTAGGTACATCGATCGAAGTAAAAATTTTTAAATATTGTGACATATTTTTATCTATTGTATTTTATACCCAATGGATAAAAATAATTGTGGTATCTTTATACTAAAAATAAATTGTCTCGTATTATACAATTCCACATTTGTAAAGGTTTTTTTGATAGACTTTCCTAATAATACCTCAATTGTTAACTTAGAGGCTTTACAATCTTCAAATACCCAAATTAAATTATCTCTATGAACGTAAGTAATATTGTTTTTGCTAATTTGTCATCTTCTACCTGCTTTCCAAAATTCCTTCTAGCATTGAGATTTAAGCCTAATTGCAGTCCAGAAGGGTTCAAAACTTAATATATTCTTCCTTGAATTACGATCGAATTCATTTTCCTCTCCCCCGCTATTGAATTATTCCATTCAGTTTTTTTTAATTTTTGATAGTTCACTCCTACACAAACGAAGCGCTAATATCAGATTTAACCTAATTTTGGGATGACGAAAGTTGCACTTTGTTTGACAGTGTCACCAAATTCCTTGAATGGTGTCGTATGCAGTAGCCTCTAAACAATCACTGATGAGTGCGTGGCTAGCTGCTGTTTAGGACAATCTAACTGGATGTTGTTTAGCAATGTTACAATTGCTACAAACGTTTTACGGGGTGATACTTTTGATAGAAGAGAACGATGGATTAGAATTTGTGTAACCGACTTCAAATAGTTCAAAAAAAACCTTGATGATGATGATAGCAACAACGACTTTATGGCTAAAGAGTGATAAATATGCTGCTAAGTGGAGATGCAAAAGTATATCCATGGAGGCCTCATGACCTTCCCTTATGTTGCCTCTTTCTTTTATTGATTTCTTTTTATACATAATAAATCTTTCTAATTTTTGAAAAATCGCTATGATACCAATTATGGCTTTTTCTTTATTTAGAAAGAAGGTAGAGAGAGAAAATATAGAGAGATGAAATGGTGCTAAGAGACAAGGTCGCATTCTACAAAACCTGCCTTAGGAGTAGTGAAGGCAAGGGCATAAGCACCAACTAGCCACCTCTTTCATAAAGTAGACAAGAAAATACATGTGCTTACCTACTTAATCTCAGGTATCCATTTTCTTTAACAACCCTTCCTTTTTTCCTTGTCTTTTCTTCATCTCTCTCTAATCCCACTTGCTAAAATAAGGAGAACCAAATAAAAGAATTAGGGAAAATTACATACATATCTGTTATAGTTTTTGTTATTACGGCTCTACCGAATAGTTTCGATTATTACCATCGTGTTCGTTTTTTATAAGAATTTTTTTTTAAAAAAATGACTTTATCCTTTTTCAGTAGTTGAACAACCGAATTTAAAGTATTTTCGATTGTTGTGGAGCCAATTTCAGTTTTTAAATAACTCATTTTCGGTTCTTCAAGAACCTAAATTTTTTTATCCTCTCTCTCTATATTACATGGGTAAAAATGGTTTTTTTTTTAAAATTCTCTCTCACCTTCAGCGAGCGTCTGTTTTTGGGTAAGTTCAAAATCCGTGAGATTTATCCTAAATTTAGGTGCTCAAACTTGTTGTTCCCTTGATTTTATTGGATAACCATAACTTCAAAGAGGTAGAGAGAGAATACGCCACAAGATTTCTCTTAATCTTCAAATCTTAGAAGCCTTGCGAGAGGTAGAGAGAGAATACGCCACAAGATTTCTCCTAGTCTTCTAATCTCATAAGCCTTAAGATTTCTTCTATATTTAGGGACTCAAACTAGTTGTTCCCCGTTGATTTTATCGGATAACTATATTTTAGAGAGGGAGAGAATATACGCCATAATACAAAGAAAACATTTTTCGGTTCTTCAACAACCAAAAATTTAAAATTACTTTGAATTCGGTTGTTAAAAAGGGTAAAGTTGTCTTTCTTTTAAATTTCCATTTTGACATGAAAAAAATAGACCCGATGGTAATAACGGAAACTATTCGATAGAATGTATATAATTTTCCCAAAGAATTAATTACAAGTTGAATGCTCCTAAGTTTTGACATGAAAAAAACGAACATGATGGTAATAACGAAAACTATTCGATGGAAACGGAAACTATAATGGATATGTATATAATTTTCCCAAAAAATTAATTACAAGTTGAATGCTCCTAAGTTGTTTTTAATATGAAAAATCATCCTTATATGAACCTAAAATATTGAGAAAATCACTAGAGGTGCATAAAATTTTACAAAATTATTAAGGGAGTTAAAACATCTTCATTTATATTAGTGGGATGACGTTTTTATTTTTGTTCAAGTTAGGTGTCTCCACAAAGTAGGGGTGGCAATGGACGTAGACCCGACCACAAGACCCAACATGGGTTTGGTTCTGGGTCTAAAAATTGGACCTAGCGGGTTGGGTCCGAGTCCGAATATTGGACTCGAGCACTTCTCAAGTCTGGGTGGACCCGACCTGGACCCAGACTCGACCCGAATAATGTTACAATTAAAATAATATTTAATATATAACATTTTAATAATGTTTAGTAATATTTAAATAAATATAATTATATATAAATTATATTTATAGGGAGGCAAATGGGATAATTGATAGTTTGGCTAAGGTGGGGTCGATTCCTTGAGTTTTCTATGCTAGATTCATTATCGTTCTAATTCATGCAATCTAGTTAGATTAAAAAAAAAAGAAAACAGAGAACGTTGATAAAGCAGTGATTCATAAGGGTAATCTGGATAACAGATGAGTGGATTCCAGTTTGAGGTACCCTAGAATCACCGGGTTTTCCTGGTTTTTATCTATACTGGACTCAGGAATGGCGTGAGTGATGAATAAATCACTGATCAAAAGTGATGCCCAAATGTAGTCGGAGCGGTTTAACTTTCTGCAATGGAAACATTCTTTTACAGATAGTTCTTGGTTGTGCCAGGTTCCAACTTGCAGATTTAAATATGCTTTCACTACCTTAAATCGATTCTCCTTTTCATCAAATACCCTCTGTGCATCTAAGTGGATATTTACATGAAGGGAAATGAGACCAATCCACTGTTGCATTATGGGCTCCCTTTCCTTTTTAAACCTTAATATATTTGGTGTATTTTCCCGTTCCTTCTTGTGAAATGGTAGCAAAACAATCATATTCAAAGACAATGGATAGAATCTGTCATCAATACACTCAAATGTCCTCAAGAATCTCTGTTGAAATGGTAATTGATTCTTGAATCTCTAATTACCAACCGATGAATCATAGATCCACTATGTACTCAAGATCAACTATGAAATTCTTCGTAATTACTCGAAATCAAGTAAAATAAAATTTAAGCATTTGTGGAGATGAAGTAATAAGAAAATATAACCAATCTTATAAGAGCACCTGCATTGCACAGTTTTTATAAACCAATGACGGTTCATAAAACCAAAAACAAATACTATTTTAGTGACAAATGTTCACGCATGCACGAAATGGGCATTTCTATCAAGATTTAGCAAATTTCCTTACTTCATCTGTTACTCCAAGAAGTTTATGGTTTTATCGATCGGCTAGACTAGCGTTTAATATATAAATTTGGAAAAAAGAATCTTCTCGGTCTCCATCCCTCTAGAATATCTACCCATATTATTGATAGTAACATTTAGTAATAAAAGTTTCATTTAGTTTAACAGATTTACAAATAAGGCTACAATGAACATACTAATTCACAATTTTTAAACATGGACAATACTAAATATTCTTGAACAGTTTTCAAGAAATGCTAGACTGATTTTGTTACCTAATAAACATCAGTCTTAAAGTACACCTAAAAATTTTACACAAGTTCTTGAAATGTTTTAGGATCGCATGCTAGATGATTAATATTCCGCCATTCATAGTCCATCTCATATAACATAAAACATATTATCAATATGTCAAGGAATCAAATATGGTGATATGATCAGCAGAAATAGATGATCAAACAAAATTAGATGATTAGAAAAAAGTCTAAAATATCCATTAAAAAAATATAGGACAGTGTATATGCTAATTGGGTTTATGCAAGGAAAAAAAAAGGACAAAAATTCTACCACTTTCTTCATGGATTATAATCTCCAAACCCACCTCATGTTTGTTCGAATTACAATATCAGACATCATTCACATGTCGAGTTTCGGAAGGAAGGCCATAACATGCAATGAAAACTTGCAATATTTTAACATAACCATATGCAACTTCTCCACAAATTCTAGTTACACAGAATATATGAAACATACACTACTAAGAGTGTTCTCAATAGGCACCATAAGAACTGAAAACAAGCCAACCAACCCAAATCTATCCCTCAACAATTGTACCTGCAACCGATTATTGAAAACGGAGGTACCTTTTATCTAAGATATACATGTTTCACTGGTGAGTGTCAAGACCTTGGGCGTACCTCGACACCATGGATGATGATCCCACTCTTCCAATTGCTAGTTGAATCCAACAAGCTGAAACTCACATCCTCTGTACCTTCACCCCCAACAAAGAATTCACCCACCTCTAACTCCATCTACCAATTGTCCCTAATCCATGGACTAGGAACAACATCGGGAGGCACCTTTTGCTCCTAAGCCTCTGCCCGATGAATATGCTCCATTGGTAGCAAGGACCCCATCTTTACAGAGGGGCTTGGTTGGTTGGTGGTGCTTAGTGAGAGCCTGGCTAGCGTGTTGCCAAGCCCATAATGGTTTTTAGTGCACTTCAGGACCAAGACAACGATATATCGGGTCTCATGAGAAAGAATAGAGGCATTGAATTGACCGCAGATCTCGAGCCAACAGACTTCCTAGAGTTTAGCCACTTCGGGACTGAACCATTCTCATCCACTATTGCTCTCAGGACTGAACTTTCTTCCAGTGCTTTTTCTTCTTTAAATGATACTTGATACTATAAAAGGATGTGCGCCCTTGACCTCCTAGATGCGCCTGTGGTGTAACCACACACAGTGCACTAGACTTAGCCTAGCAAAAATGGATTAGTATAGTTTGGTGGCACTAATTTACAGTTTTCTTTGAGCTTGGTGACAATTATCATTATCGTGACATTAACGTCGACAAATTTTATTGAAATATTATCAGCAGTCTTTTTTATCGGGTATTTATTAGAATTTTATGAGAAAGTTAATATGGTGAAAGTTATATTATATTCTTTGTCATAGAATAATAAATATAAATTCCCTTTATTCAGTCAAGTCTTTAAAACTAATCTTATTTAAATTAAGAAAAAGTTTATATAAATGACGAGGTTCTAAACAATCCTTTACATAAACAAGTGCAAACATTGTTGGTCCTAAATTGGCCTATATATTGAGGTGCACATGAGAGAGATAGAGAGAGCGGTAGGTTTGTGTTGGTTGGTGTGCGTATTATTTATGAGCATAGACCAAAACTATGTTTAACTAGGTCAATTATTGAACTCTCAAGTTTAATCTACTAAATTGTTTTTTCTTTTGGGTAAGTGTATCTACTAAACTTTTTTTTTTTTTGGGTAGTTTAGTAGGGATGACGAGCCCTTATTCATTTTTTGAAACCGTTAGTGGCCTTTGAATGCATTAAGTGATAATAAAAGTCTAGACTTTAGTTGGGGCTCAAATAATACTACCACCATGACCTAGATCCTTCATCACGATCCCAAACCCTTCATCACCAAGGAAAGCAAAACACAAAACAAGGATGTGATACGTGAAGATTACATTCACACTTTCTAACATTTCACGTGACACACAAGTTTATTTGATTACAGTCATGTTTGACTGGATCAGTAATTGAACAATTGAGGCCCATTTTTCAATTGAATTGACTCTTCAAAATCAAGAAGATTGAGAAAAAAAAAAGGAAAAAGTTTATATAAGGTTGCAACCTTAATATGTAGAATTACAAATGAACCTAAAAATTCCAGAACAAAAGGTTGTTTTAATGTTAAAAAACCTTCTAATTGATCATCTTGACATCAAGATGTATGAATATGAAAAAAAAAAAAAAGATTTTGAGTCCCAAAAATAGTGCATCTTGCAACATATTATCTAGATCGTCCATTTTCAAGAGTTTCATATATTTATAGATGTACTTGATTTTAATTATTTTTGGAGTTTAAAATTTTATAATTAAATATAAAAATAAATTTTCAGATAATCCTAAAAAAAATTTACACCAAAATTATATGTTATGATAAATTTTGCAGGTATGCCGTAATTGGATTGTTTAAGATTGCAACCTTATAGAAACAACACCCAAAAAAATTTAAAAGGATGCTAAGCATACTTGAAGTTTGAATTCACATTTTTTTGCGTCTAGTGTGTATTTGATGACTAGAAGGGGCTCTTGTCATTTGGTTGGATATAAGATTTTCTTACAAAATATTCAAAACAAAAAAATTTTCCTTTATGGGTTTGGTTTGTATAAGGCCGAGGCCCTAAACAATCAAAGTAAGGTGCACCTTCAAATAGTGTTGAAAGATGTTGTTTCAATATTGTAAATCTTTGTGATGACCTGAAAATTTATTTTTATATGTAATTATGAGATTTAAAACTTCAAAAATACTGTAGATCAAGCAGATCTATGAACACTTGAAAATCTTGAATATTAATTGTCCGAAAATACATTACAAAATGCACTATTTTCAAGACTTGAAATCTCTTATTCTTTTCATGTCCATGCATTTTGAGGTTGAGCAATTTGAAGATTTTTGACATCGAAACAACCTCTTCTAGTGAATTTTTGAGCTGTCTTAATTTGATTATTTAGGGTGTCACCCTTATATAAACTTTTTCCTTCTTTTATGCATGATAGTCTTAAACTACTGAAATTTTCAAGAGAATGCCCTTGCTTTGCCCTAGGGCCCAAACAGCATGCTCCGGTGGGATCAAAATATGCACTTGATCTTTTAGGCAAAACACCTACTTAGGAGACTATTTTTGTATACATCTCAACAATATGATTCATTAAAGGGAAACGTTTATATAGAGCCTAGGCTCTAAACAATCAAATTAGAGCCTACCTCAAAATTTTTACTAGTTGTGTTGATTATCAAATATCTTCAAATTGATCATCTCGATATCAAGATACATGGACTTAAGAAAAAAATGAATTTCAAGTTTTGAAAATGGTGCATCTGGTAACGTATTTTTGGACCATCAATTTTTAAGTTATTCAAGTTTTCATGGATCTGTTCGATCTACACTATTTTTGAAGCTTTAAATTTTATAATTAAAGGTGAAGATATATTTTAAGGTGAGTCAAAGATTTCTAGTATTGAAACCATATTTCTCAACACTATTTGAAGGTGGGCTCTAATTTGATTGTTTAGAACATCGGCTCTATACAAACCACACCCTTAATTAAATGAACAATCTAAAAACCAATTTAAAATCATTAAAAAATTTAGATCTCATCATCCATCGAATGGATCGTTTGCTATTAATTGTTGGTTCTCAATCTTTTGGTCACACAAGTGTGTACATTTTTCTCTTGTAGGAACATCCAATGCTCTCCCCATTTCTAGAGTGTACTGAGTAATGAGGACGGGTCTAATTTTAAATTCCAAATAGTATGAGAGAGAATAGACTTAGGTGGGCTGGTCATGTGTGACAAAGACCTAATATAACATTTGTTAAGAGAGTATACTGAGTAATGAGGATAGATATAATATTAACTTCAAAATCGTATGAGAGAGAATAGACTTAGGTGGGCTAGTCATGTGTGACTAAATCTAATACAATATTTGTTAGTAGCTGTGAGCATGTGAGTTACTTTAAGTGGAAAGCTAAAAAACGATAAGAGGAGTATGTCCAAAAAAATATAGCTAGAAGTAGTGAGAAAAAATATAAGAGCTTATAGTTGAAATGAGAGTATGACCTTCAGATAAGTATTTGCATAGCCAAACCCTGTTAGTTAAAAAAAGGTTTTATATCTTGTGCACATAGGAGAATGCATTATGTGGCGCTTGCACATGCATCCAAGCATGGCCTTAGCCACCTTTAAATTAAAGTTCTATTATATGGGTTATGCATGTATTGACACCTGCCTAACTTAAGATTTCTCTCTCTCTCTCTATATATATATATATATATATATAT
>NW_006500337.1:1948388-1987343 GCF_000471905.2 Amborella trichopoda | reverse complement strand
AGGTCCTTTCCCTATAAAATAAGGGGAAATTTATCCAAATACTCATATGAGATGAACTATTTACTATTCTATCCATATCTTTTGATTTTATTGCAAAATACCCATAAAAAAAGATACATCTTCTGATTTTATTGCAAAATACCCATAAAAAAGGTTCATGAGAATGAGTTGGAATACTTGCACAATGGGTAAAATGTTAAAGGGTGTGGTAAATAGCTCGTCTTTTATAAGTATTTTATAAATTTTCTAAAATAAATAAAATTACACTTTTTTTGCCATGGTTTACTCTTCCGTACTGACTCCAATAGATGATCCAACAGATGTCTGAAAATATGAGGCATCAAAATCGTTGGTTCTATTATACAAGGTGGCATGTCCTTCACGATAGTGGTCATCACAGAGGTAGCTCTAGCTAAGGACGGTTAGTGTAGTTGGTTCAGTGGGTTACTAAAACAACACTGATCAAATTTGGATTAGTAATTGGGAATCGGGAATTTGATTGATCTAGAGGCGATTGTCTGTTAGAGGATTGGACAAATTTATCAGATAAATGGACGATCGTATTAGGTAAATTGTTATGTTATCACCCATTTTATTTTTTATTATTTTTAACTTTTCAAAATTTTGAATTCAAAACTGTTATTTAATATATTGGACAGATTCCCAGAGATTCCCAGAATGGAAAATCTATCTAATTTGACCCAAATTGGGAATCTAGATCAATCCAATTAGTTGTCGATCTAGCCACCTTGTTCGGATTCTAAAACACTTAGGACGAATCATAGCAAAACTCTATTTAGATCTTTTAAAGAACTCCTATTTATAACATATTTAAGAAAATTTACATAAAATCCTATTTTATTTTCAAACTTTAAAAACAGTCCATTGCTTATATTTTTGCATTCAAGTCCCACTAAGACAATAAATTGTATTTTAAATATCACTTTTTTCTATAATTTAGATTAAGCTTAAATTTGATATGTTCATACTTCTCAACAAATTGTTTTTTAAATATCTCTTTTTTCTATAACTTAGACTAAGCTTAAATTTGATATGTTCATATTTCTCAACATTACACGCATATAAAATATCTTAAAAGGATAATTCAAAAGTTTATTTATTTTCAATTTTTTTTCTAATACTTTTAAATATACTTATAAAATGTGATATATATTTAACTATTTTTACATTTAAAAAATAAAGCTAACATTTTTATGTTAACTTCCCTAAATTTAAATAAAAATCGAAGTTTTGGAAAATGGCTTCAAAACTCAAATGTAGCTGTAATATCTTGTGTTTGACCCGGTTAGGACCAAAAGGTTTCTAATTATTTACTAGATAGTGTTGTAGATGCCTATGCGGGCTTAATAGCAATAGAAATTCAAGGCCTAAGTCTAACGGCTTAAGGGCAGATGAACAAACCAAAGCCAAAGCCGAAGCCCAAACCATCGAAGTGCTCTGTAGGGGGACTAACAAATGGGTGTATTATGAAATCACTGATGTTTGGCTCTCTAAAAACAATTCTTGAAAATTGCAAAGAGAGATAGATGATTGAGGTTTCACCAAAGAGAGAGGACACGCCCTTTGCAGGGTAGAGATCATTAAAGGAAAAAAATATTCATTTTCAGCCTATATTTTCACCTAAAATAAGGTAAAGACAGAAACGCAGGAAATTTTCCCTTCAATTCGGATGTTAAACATTAGAAATCATTGGATAGGCCTCATTTTCAAGGAAGAATATCTTGGAAGTTGCTTTTGAAGAACCCCCTTCAATTTGGATGTTAAACATTAGAAATCATTGGAGATGACTCATTTTCAAGGAAGAATATCTTGGAAGTTGCTTTTGAAGAAGCGCTTAATGGTGGCGCAACTGAACAGGTCCATAACCAAGCCCGAAGTGCATACTTGCAGCATTGGGCTTCACCTCCATTGTCCGAGGGTTCAAAAGTGGTGAACATGAATGGATACAATAGCAGCCTGCGGTAAAGCTAAAGCATTCAACATGCAAGAGGTCTCAATGTGCACCATAAAAGTCGAGAAAAGCCAACTCTTGAACATGAATGATCTGTATCTTAAAAATTGAGAAGAAAACACAGTTCCTTTATACACCACAACTTCCAAAATACTACTCATTGAAGATATTTACATCATGTCCATTTTCGAAAACACCCCTTGCCAATGAGCCCCCAAACTCGACTTAACAACCCTTGGGGCGAATTTCGAGCCCTTCGATGATGATCCCACTCTTCCAATGTCCCCCCTCAATCTCCAACAAACTGAATTGCACATTTCCACTATCTTCATCTACAAAGAACTCTCCAACCTCCAATTCCATCCACCCATTGCCCTCAGGCCGAGGATTTGGCACAACCCCAGGTTCTTGGGATCGAGGAAGTTGTATGGTCTCCAGCTGTTCTGGAGGTAACACAGGCCCTAGGTTCCAAGCTCGAAGAGGGCTCCTCCAAAAACGCCTTACCCTCCTATCTAAGGGTAGTAGGGATGCCATCTTTGTAGAAGGGCTTGCTTGGTTGGCCATGCATAGTGAGAGTTTGGCTAATGGGTATCCTAGACCATATGGGTGCTCAGTGTATTTCATGACAAAGACAGCAACATATTGGGTCTTGGGAGATAGCATAGAGGCGTTGAGTTCAGCATTGATCTCAAGCCAACAAACTGAGCTGAGTGTCGCCACTTCAGAGAACCTGCATAGAGAAAAGGGGCGTTGGCTTATGACTCATGGCCATATGATAAAATCCAAATCATCAAGTGACTCCTGGAACATTTTGGTGCAGTCTTGGTGTGAAAGATGGCCTTGATGATCACTTCTGGGATGAGAAAGCAAAAGCAGGTATCGTGTACCGAATGCCACATCAACAATGACAAGAACAATGATACTAATCTAGAATACGAATCAAATGGTCACATCCAAAACTATCACAATAACTAAGGTGGTGTTCATGCTGATCAGTTGTGATCTAAACAATCAAGCTTGTTACAAAAAATGACAAAAAGAAATAACACAGATACCAAATAAAGAAAAGCGATCACATGGTCACTCCTTGTTTCTTTATAGAAATAACAAGACTAAGTATTGAAAATGCCATTACCAAAGAATAAAAAAAAATGAGTACCATTAACCACTAAGCGAGGAAACTTGCAACAAGTAGGAAAACACTTGAGAAGAACTCATGAGCCTATATACATTGTAAAATAGTGCATTGTTATCTTTTTTTTTCCATTATAGAAGCAACAAGACAATTATTGAAAATCCCATAACAAAAGCCAAAAAAAGGTACCACTGACTAGTAAGTGAGGAAACTTGCGAACGGTTGGAAAACAGTTTAGATGAGCTCATGAGCCTAGATACATTGTAAAATAGTACCATGGATTAAGCAATTCAAGCATAATGGAGGGAAAGTTTAGATAGATACATAGAAGGTAGCTTACAAGCCTTCATGACCTATAAGACCAATGCAAAACTAAAAGGAATCCTATAATTAAGTTCTTATGATCACCTCGTAAAGATCAGGTAAGCTTCTAGTTCACTTGTTTCTGCATAAGGAATTACCTAAATAGCTAAAGAGGGCAAAGGACAAGTTGCTGGCCTGAACTGATACATATATATTAAATAAGTATGTACATTGAATAGGTATGCATATAGATGTTGGTTTTAATGTCCTCTAAAGCTTTAATTATATACGTTTGGGTATCAATCTGCCTGAAACAAACTCATGTGAGGCCAAAAATGGCTGTTACAGGCTAACTGTGCCCAGAAAAAGGGCGCTGCTGCTTAAGTGAAGCCAAAGTTCGAAATACTTGGAATTCGAGGTGAAAGCAATGGAACTCATTTTGCTGGTGACAGAGACTGATATCCCAGTTAAAGTGCAGCCAAACACAAGATGGCTAACTGTGGCAAAAAACTGAGTGATTTCAGTAAACCATGGCCAAAGAGAACAGATGGATTTTTATCTCAAATTTTAATTTGTGTCCATTGCAAATCCTCAGGAATCGTGTTCCTTGCTCTTCTGGAGATCTGCCTTATGGCTTGAAGAATTGAGTTTTGTCTTGACCACATTAAGAAATGGCTTTGCAACTGAGTAAAAATCACCAAGCATCAACATCACTCATAAAGGCTACTCCAATACAGTCTTCACTGGATCTCTGAACTCAAGTAGGTATGGAAAACCAAAACAGTGAACAGGGATTTTGAATTCAAACATTTCGAAAAGGAACCGGTGTTCTTCCGTGGATCCCGAGGCAAGAGATGTTCTCATTGTTTTCAATGTATTAATTGCACTTGAGTTAGAAATTCTAACAAGCTACCGAGTCCAGATAAGCATACCTCCATTATACAACAAAGCCAAGTGAAATAGAATTGCACATCTAAGAAACTTCTGTGAAACGCAGAGTCGAAACAGAATTTCCCTTTTGACTGTGTTAGGACAAGCTCACAATCTCAAACATGGTGTAACAAGTTTGGTGAAAACATTTGCAAGAATAGAGAGAAATTTCAGAATTACAATAACTACTCAAAAACACAACAGAGAGAGTGTGCTCTATTTTTGAGTTTCAAATTGATTATTTTCCAATCCGAAAATATGGTTTTTATAGACTCAAAACTTACGGTTCAGACTATTAAAACAGTCAGGCAAGCAGGAGTGGTTCAAGGACAGCCACATGTCAAATTTGGAGAAAGAGCATTATGAAAGTAGGTGGGAGTTGTTGAGCTTAATGATGGCCAGAACACAAGCCAGACTTGCTAACCACAGTCAAAAGCCATAGAAAAAGGTTTGCCTTATTAGCTGCTATAGGTTGAGTTTGGGCTGAAATTTAAATAGAAGCAATTTGAAAACAGGCCTGAAGTAAACACACACAAGAGTGGACTTCAATTGAGCAATAGCATCAATCAGACACAAAATCAAAGATGTTTGTAGTTGGCTCAGAAACTCCTTAATCCTGATTAAGTTGGTCAGAAATACCAATTAAGACTAATAATAGATTGATTAACAAGGATCCACCAATGCATACACCAAAGGCAAGTTAAGGAACCTTCACAGTTTTTATCTTGTCTTGAAAGTTGAACAAAGCACAATGAAATAGCATGTTCATTCATATGATGTGGGTGATCTCATACATGTATCATGTTATATTCAGATAATGGTTTTAAATCACATCCTTCTATTTGAACAGCATCATAGTCATTATCTTATCCCAACATTTTGGGATCATTTATTCATGATAGGGATTTGACAAAAGTTCTTCATTGGCTGCCAAAGTACCATAATCCTCCTCCTTTCACATCCAGTCATGGGACTGCTAATGGCGGAGTTACATTGTACAACTCAAGTTCAGAAAAGAAAATCTACATTTATTACATCCCTAAAGATGGGAAGTAAGAGCGGCTTTCACCCTTATTGCAGGGGTAGTTTGGTCATTTTATTGCACCAAAGATATTTATCTTTATTTGTTAGGCATGCCCCTGTTAGGAGTTGCCATGCTCCAAATTCCATGTCAAGATGATTTGTATGAAGTTAAATAAAAATAAAATTGTGTTAGGTGTGACATTACAACTAAAGCTATTCAAGCCATCCATTTAGATCTGACGGCTAGGACTAGCAGTCACATATGTTCTACATGCAGGTGGAGCCACATGTAGAGGTTTCCCAAAGAACAAATGTTCTGAAGTAACTTAATAGTTGATAATCCTACAAATGAGGACTAAACCAAATTCCATATTCAAGGACATGATTTTGCCGTAAATTAGATTCATAGGAGGGACGGCATAGGATTCACATTGATTTTACATTAAAGTTAATACATATCTTATAAAACTCTTTTTCCTTTTCCTGGGGACTCAAAAACTTGATGGGCATTGGCTCAGGCCTAAACATGCTATGTTCTAAAGGGTTCATTCCTTTATATTTTTAACAAGTGCATGCAGCACTAAGACCTTGTCCACTAACATGCCTACAAACTGTCAGTACAAGACTGAAATGCATTACAATTACAGCTGTTAATGGTCCAGACAGGGCCGGGTCACTAACCAAAGCACTCTTTGACTGGCCGGGCCAATGGAAAAGCCCAAAAATGTCCCCAACGGTCTGGGCTGGCCCAACAAGCCCAAAGCATATTGTGTCCCAGTCAAAGTAAAAGCCTGGCCCGGCCCACTTATTTATTTATTTATTTTATAAATCTTCACTCTTCAAACGTTTTTTGTAGTAAGCCAAAATAAATAAATAAATAAATAAATAGATGTTAAAATATATTTTAGAACATTTAAAATCCATTCTCTCTCTAAAAACCCAATTTGTCTCTCTCTCTAGAAACCCAATCTCTTTCTCTATTTAAAAACCTATTCTCTTTCTAAAAACACAATCTCTCTATCTAAAAACTCATACTCTCTCTTTCTCTCTCTAAAAACCCAATCCTCTTTCTATCTCTAAAAACCCATATCTCACTAGAAACCCAATCTCGTTCTCTCTCTAAAAACTTACTCTCTCTAGAAACACATTTTCTCTCTCTCTATAGAAACCCAATCTCTCTTGCTGTCTCTAAGAACCCATTGTCTCACTCTCTCTAAAAATGTAGTCTCTCTTTATCTCTGTAAAAACCCAATATCTCTCTCTCTCTAGAAACCCAATCTCTCTCTCTAAAAACTCATGCTCTCTCTACAAACCCAATATCTCATTCTCTCTCTAAAACCCAATATCTCATTCTCTCTCTAGAAACCCATTCTCTCTTTTTCTAGAAACCCAATCTCTCTTTCTCTCTCTAAAAAATATTTTAGCATGTGTTGTTTTTTTTGGCTTACTACCAAGAAAAGTTTGAGGTGTGAGATAAAAAGAAAAAAAAGCAGAGAGAGAGGCTTCTTAATGGGCCGGCCCAGCCCAATATAGTCTTAACAAGCTAGGACGGGCCTCATTGCGACATTTTCGGGCCATGCCAGGCTTGTCATGGCAATTTTTGGGCCGGCCAGTCCCATTGGCAGCCCTAATTACAATTAGTTGGAGGGGACAATGATAGCAAAGGCATCTATGCTATTACGTGTCAATGTGCACATGAAATAGCAGTTTAGTATTTGCCATCATCTGTTATCATGTTTTAGAGTTTAGACATCACAATGACGGAGAACTCCTACATCAGTGGAACCCCATCTTTTTAGACTTAACCTCCTTGCCATGAAGCCGCGTGTTAGGCTACATAAATAATTTCATGTGTCAAGGAACATTATAAGTTTTCTACTGCAATGTATCATCTATTGGTTGTTGGGGGTCTCACCGCAGTGGACATAATCAATATTACTGGGACCAAAATCAAGGGATTTGGAGGCACGAGAGGAGCTTGCTTTTTTCAAAGTGTTAAACTCACCCGTCTTGATAAAATACTGAGGCGCAAACGGATCCTTGCAGGTACACTCCAAAGATACAGTCACATCGGAATACAATTTTTGAGTCCCTGAGTTGCAAACTCATGACACCCATACAAAATCACAATCTCAAGAATACTGATATGTATTTCCAATAGGTGTTATATCATTAAACATCAATTAGAAATAGACTTCCCTCTCACACTGATTATCTTCCACTTGGTAGAAATGATCTTCAATTGGGTATGGTATGGCATCTCTCTCACTACAAACAGTCTTCCAATCGATATACTTCGATTGGTATGGAACACAAATATATCTCACACCATAAAATGAAATAATATTTTAATAGAAACTTGTTACCTGAAAATCAAGTGAATTTTGTGCTAGAAACTATCTTCCTCATCTCCCTATGATGCCAAAATAATGAGAAAGTAAAGGCTCTTTGAACTTTCCTTATAACTCAACAGGTTCTTTTATTAAAGGGGGAGAGTGCTGGTTAAGAGCAAAGCTTAACATTTCCATTCATTTCAGTAAATTGTACCACACAACTAGGGATGGGGCATACATTTTATATATTTTCATAATATAGTATTTTATGATATGCACATCCATCAGACATCACACGAGCGACTTGTTTTTCCCTTTGAACCTTGGACTTGGGATCTCCTTATCTTAGGTAAGGTTCCCATTGCCCTGTGGCATTATACATTTAGACTCAATCCCATCCCTCTAACTATATTCCGGACTTGGTGCCTTGCAGGGTCTTTCATTAGTATTCTACCAAGTGCTGGGTAGAAGTGATATGGAGTATTGTTATGACTCCATCTCAAGCAAAAGTCTCAACTATCTATGCCTCAAGCAAGTATAGATGGATTTGTCGAAATGAATCCCTAACCTTTTGCTTGATATACAAAAGCTTCACAATGACACTGCATGAGACTGCAGGCATCAAGTCCTTAGCCACTTAGCCTTTTTATTATGGGTTCCAAGGCAATTTTTCTCAATCATTTGGAGATACAAGGCTATCTCTTGGAATCCATAAAATACCCCCACCACAAGTGGAGATATATTTGATAGTCATAGATTCATTAGAATCCAGAAAACATCAATGTACATCTTAATACAGCGGATCACCCACATTATGTAGATCATGGTCTAAAGTTCCTTTCAAATATATTAGGGCTCTACAGACCGCATCCCAATGCTCTTAACCTCGATACTGGTATATCTATCCAGGTAACCCACAACAAAGAGTAATCATAAATCTCATACGAAACATGCCTATTGAGGCATAAATCTTGGACTTAACAAAATATCTTCAGATTTCAAGTGCATAATACAAATTAAAAAAACCAGGACCTCACCGGATGTGAATTTAAATCAACTGTCCCTTAGCCGATGGTAATTGGCAGAGATGGGGTGGTCCTTTTATACGACAATGTCACCCCCACTATTTCTATAGGTCCCAAAACAACCTTAAAATTTGAAAACAAACCTGGTGGCACTTCAGTCCACCCACCAAGCAATGGATCCCCCTACTACACTGACATTGGAGATCATAACAAACTATATTCATCAATCACAAAAGCCTAAGGTCTTTGCCTCTTCCGAAGCCTGCAGAAATTCTGCACATGACCGGATCAACCCTAAAATCGACAAATACATGGCTAGCAAGAAAATACCATTGGTCTGTATATTACACACCTTCAAATTTTCTAAGAAATTCCTCTACTACCATCTTAAATGATGTGCATCATCAAAACTGATCTAGCATTACACAATCCTAGTTCTTATAGTTTTGCACGTTATCAATAGACATTTCCAGAAGTAACCAACTTTAACACTTCGAAATTGTTGGTTGTTTGGGGCTCACTGCAGTTAACTATATACATTATGGTGGACATAAACTCCAATATTACTGGGACCAAAATCAGGGGATCTGGAGGCACGAGAGGAGCACATTTTCTTCGTGTTAAACGCCCTCACCTCGGTAAAATTCCGAGGTGCAAACAGTGCCCGACGAGTATATTCGCAGGATACAGCTAGATCGGAATACAATTCCTAAGTCTCTAAGTTGCACACTCATGAGACCCGTACATAACCACAATCTCAAGAATACTGATGGTCTTTCCAATCGGTATTATATCATTATACATCGATTGGAAATAGACTTCACTCTCACATTGATCATCTTCCAATTGGTAGAAATGATCTTCAATTGGGTATGGTATGACATCTCTCTCACTACAGAAATAGTCCTCCAAGAGGTATAATTAACTTTGATTGGGTATGGACCACAAATATATCTCACGCCATAAAATAAAATAATACTTTAAACAGAAACCTGTAACCTGAAAATCAAGTGAGTTATGTGCTAGAAACTGTATTCCTCGTCTCTCTGTGATGCCAAAATAATGAGAAAGTAAAAGTCTCTCCAAACTTTCACTGTTACTCAATAGGTTCCTTTATTAAGGAGAGAGAGCGTGTTTGCTTCCTGGTAACAGGAAGCCGTAAGCTTCTATTAGAGAGAAATAAACATCGCACCTTATAAAATAAGGTGTTAAGAAGACAATAAGGAGGGGTTTCAAGGTTGCCACTTATAAAATAAGGTGTCAAGAAGATAATAAGGAGGAGGGGGTTCAAGGTTGCCATGTAAGAAGGTGGTAAAACCAAAGAACCACCTCATGCAAAACACAAAGAAATAGATGGTGGACCAAAGGTCCATCCTATAAAAATGGACAAGCAAAAACATTTTTAAGAAATTGAGTTGTTTTGAAACACATCTTCAACAAAAAGCTGACATCATCTTTATATATGATTGCTTAACCAACTTCGGATAACCAAAAATAACATGAAGTCATCAAAACCTATCAGATATCTCATTCAAAATGTTCCTAAATAGAGTATAAACTAGCAAAGGACATATGGAAATTTCTAGAATCTTGATTTTCTCAAGAAACATTTGGATATTTTATTATTAACACTGGTGTATATGCAACAAAAATATGAAGTAATCCAATATTGAACATTTCCTTAACGAAGTAGCTCGCATAACACAAAAGGTCTGAACAACTAATTGTGAGTGATATTTCACAAACAAAGTGAATTTCCCAAGTTGTGAGATGAATTAAAAGTCAACCTAAATTTCCATTATTGCAAATTGAGAATATATCATTAATTCACATGAAATTGGTTGAGCACCTATGGGCAATTCATCATCATCATAGCCTTTTCCCAATTAGTTGGGGTCGGCTACACAAATCCTGGTCTGCCCATTCAGAACTACAATACTTTTCTTTCCGATTCAATTAGTGCAGAAGTATTCTTAAAAATAAGACAGAACAAACCTTGATTCAGGTAGAGAATTCCAGTGCCAGTAACGCTCATCATCTCCCCATATAATTGTCATTTCTCTTGCAGATATGATGTAGCATTTCTTACCAGTTGATACATCCAATGAGAAACACTACACCATAAAAGATCCATTGAGATACAAAGACATTGTAAACAGCAAAATGTATCAACTAAATAAGATATCTCTATTCATAAATGAACTATTTGAAAAGAAATCAGTAGAGACAAAGTCTGAATTTGAATAAAATATCAACTGCATTTAGACCAACAAAATTGGTTAATCAAAACCAACTTTTAGAAACCACCTAAACATCATTTAAAGAGCATATGACATTCGAACATGTTCAAACAAATTTTAAGGACCTAACATGACAATCACTCAAAAAACATAAGGAACGGATCAGTTTCTTTCAATTATGTTATGGAGTGAAATTATCATCACTAATATCAGGTTAAGCATTTAAATTATACATGAAAAAAAGTTCATGTCAGAATCGGTCACTCCGTGTCGATTCTAGGTAAAAACAATAAACCGTCCGTGTTTAGAAATAAACCGTACGAGTCGGGCGATTCTGAAATCACAAATCGGTTTATGATGTCATAAGCGAGTCGGGCGTGTACACTGTACAAATTGCGTCACACGAGTTTTGTACACATGCGACGGGCATGCACAAGCACAACTGCTTTTTCACACGGGCGACAGTTCACGCTACCAATGTGTTATTTTTGGAAGCCAATCGTCTTCAAAATCTTTGATGTGGGATTTTAATGTACGCACTATGCAGGCTTGACAATCTTATATAATATATATCTTTATTATTAACATAATACAACTGCGGTTGCATCGTCTATTTGGTTATCGCTACTACCCCTCTCTCAAGGGGTCCTAGCTCGAACCCCCGGGCAGCAACCCACCATCTAATTTTATTTTATGTCCAAAAACAATTTACATTGACAAAAAAAAATAAAAATAAAAATAAAAGTTACTTTGACAAAAAAATAAAAGAGTAATGATACTATGAGACCCTTCCATACCGATGTGAGTAGGACCCCAAAGGATCACCATTAACTTGTATTTTATGTCAAAAAAAATAAAAAATATCAAAAGAAAATTACATGGACAAAAAAAAAAAAAGTTAAGACAAAAAAAATAAAAGTTACTTTGACAAAAAATAAAAGTTATGACAAAAAAAAAAAATTTACTTTGACAAAAAAAAAAAAGTTACTTTGACAAAAAAATAAAAGAGTAATGATACTATGAGAGCCTCCCACACCCATGTGAGTAGGACCCCAAAAGATCACCATTAACTTTTCTAGAGATTTGTGTCAAAATTTAATGGTGATCCTTTTAATGGTGATCCTTTGAGGTCCTACTCCCATGTGTGTGGGAGGGTCTCATAGTGTCATTGCTCAAAATTAAAAACTATCTTGACAAAAAAATATAATTTTGTCAAAAAAAAAAAGTTACATTGACAAAAAAAAAAACCTTATCTTGACAAAAAAAAAGTTATTTTGACAAAAAAAAATAAAAGTTATGACAAAAAATAAATAAAAGTTACCTTGAAAAAAAAATAAAAGTTAGCTTTAAAAAAAAATAAAATTTACCTTGACAATAAAAAAAGTTACCTGGGCAGCACCGTCTCCTTATTTTTCTTGTCAAAAAAAAAAACAAAAGGTAATACAACAAGTGTTTATTGTCAATAAATAAATAAACAATAATGCAACAAGTATCATGCTTTTCAAGCACGAATTTGAATTTTGTTTATTCTAAAAACCTTAAAAATTTTGATTTTTGAAACCCAAAAAAGTAGATTTTTAAAAATTGGTATGCATTCTAATCATTAATAATCAAATCTTATATTTTATTTATTAATTTATTTGCATTATAAATTATGCAATTTACTATTTTTTTTTACAATTGTCAATAATATATTTTAAATTAGATGATATAATAATATATTTTGGATTTGTTATTATTTGTATAGTAAAATAGTTATAAAATGTAAACCAACCAATTTCAATTTTAGTGTACAAAATTATAATTTGTTAGGTTGTAATAATTTTAGATTAATATTAATTAGGTCTTTGGCTTTTTTTTAGTGGATTAGGGCTTCCACCAATTCGAGATTTTGGTGGCCATATTTTAATCGATTTAATCCATTCTTTATTATAATCCATGTATGCTTATACACTTCATTCATGATAATTCTATGATTTTTTTCTTGTGTAATATAAATTTAATGGTGGAAAGAACATCTATATATTCGCATATCCATGAAAAAAGTGAAAGCTAATAATTTAGTACCCTATTTTTTATTGGATTTTTAAAAAACAACATTTGAATTTTAGTAATTTTTTTAAATATTTTTTTTAAATACTTTTTTTAGATTTTTTTTAAGATTTAATTTGAAAGCGGATTCCCGGACCGCCGATTCACCAATCCAGGTTTTTGAGGTGCCCGATCCGAGGCACCAGTCCGTTTTTTAAACCACTGCTCAAAACCTAAAAGGATATTCAAACCTTTTAGTTCAATCAACAGCAAAAAAAAAAAGGTCTTTTCATTCATCAGAAGTTTTTTAAACCACTGCTCAAAACCTAAAAGGATACTCAAGCCTTTTAGTTCAATCAACAGTAAAAAAAAGGTCGTTTTATTCAATCCAGATTAAATAAGAAAGAGACAGATCATATTAAAAAAAAAAAAAGCAGAGAGGAACACACTCAAATAAATCCATCAAAGAAGAAAGGAAAGATACCAAAAAAAAATGGCCAAATTGAGAGAGAAATCACCCACCTTCCTCCCACCATCAATGAGAATGGGCGAGAAGCACAGCTTCAAAAACAACTCCTTTTTCGAATCAAAAACCACTTCAGAAACAGATCTTTTCAAAACCCCATCAATAATATCAGGAGGCATCAACCTCTCCCACACCGTATCAGCAATCGAAGCAGACAGAAAAACTTTCGACACCAAACCCATCCTGCAAACCTCTTTAGGCAATCCCATTAGAGACAGGATATGTGATATACAATTCTCCGGTAAGTCGGAAAATTTAGTTTCCGGTGAGTCTGCAAAGTTTTCTGGCGGGTTTAGGAGGTCTTCCGGCAACGACGTCCTCATATTTGAAATCAAAGACAATCGACGAGTGTGAATGAAATGGATTTATATGGGAGGTGAATTTGTCGATGGTGTTTGAGTAGTGACGAAGGAACCTAAGCTTTTGCCTGAAGAGAAGATGAATGGAACCGCGAGTGCACAGCATATGAGATATTATTTATCATTTATTTAATTTCTTCTAAAAAAAAGGGGTCAGATGCACCTTTCCAGCCGTCTCTATCCCTTCGACACGGTCGCAAGGGAATTTACGATAATGCCCACGAAATATATTTCCTTTAGACAATAGAATTAAGGTTCATGTCCAAACTTTATTTGAGGACGTAATTTTTGGTGTAAAAACTTTTTGGGTGGCTACAAAATCTATTTTTATATCAAACTATAAAATTTTAAGGGAGAGGGTTCTATACTTCCGATACAGCTTAGAAATGATATATTTACCTGAATCCAACTATCCAATTTAGGTCAAGTGAGTAAGTGACAACTTGATTTAAATATGATATTTTATAGTATTTTTTTTGTATTTTTTTTTACAAATTTTATGAATATGAAATTTGATATTTATCATCTTCTCAATGGTGCACATCTAAAATACATATTAAAAAGGATTTTTCGATAAAATATAGTGATCCCTTGAATTTTATAAGGGTATTTTGATTATTCTATTTTATTAAGAATATTATTTTATATCTTTTTCAAGTGCGAGTTTAAGAGAGGAGTCAATGCCCAAAATTTAGTGTCAAATATTTTGTAGAAAAAACATTAAAAACAAAATAGCATAGAGACATGACATTGTGATTAGTCATCTTAGTTGTCCATTCATAATGGACGGTTTGATAGGCGGAAGCATATTAGTTTTATGCAGTAGGAGAACCATAGAAAGCCCAAATTTTAAACCCCAAATCCTAATTCAGATCGAGCAGAGCTACAAATACTTTGAAAATCTTGAATATTGATAGTTTAGATAATATATTACAATATACATTATTTTTAAAACTTGAGATTCTTTTTTTTTTTTTTGTATATCTATACACCCGGCCTTCGAGATGATCAATTGGAGAGCTTTACAATGCCTCTAGAATATTTTCCGATGGAATTTTTTAAATATGTCCTTACTTCTACAATATAAGGTTGATGCCTTATATAAACTTTCTTTTTTCCCTCTTTAAAGCGAGCAGTAATTTTATGCAGCGGTTGTATAATAATATAATGCAATAACCTTCAAAAACCATGTTAAAGACTTTTGTTTGATCCAAAATTTTAAATATACACTCTTTTCATTATAATGAACAATCACAAAAAATAAAAATATGAAAATATAATCTGGAAATTATTTTTTTAGCCCAATTAATATAGGCTATCCATTTTGGTGAGATGTTTAGATCTAGGCTTTAGAAGGATTTTTTATTTTCTTAATCTTTTAGATGGCTTTATAATAGATGATTTTGTAAAGGTTAAGATCTTGAAATTTACCAAATAAATGGTCTAGATTCGTTGTTGGAGGGGACTCATTTTGATCATATCTACGTGCAAATTGAATTTTTTTTTTATGAATTGATTATTGAAATGAAGAGAGTGTGTATAAAATTTTGGGTCATCAAACATAATTTTTGAGAAATATGATTATATTATATTATGATACAACCATTGCGTTAAATCATTAACCCCTGCAAAAACAAATGTTTATAATGCGTATTATGAATAATTTAGCTTTTAATAAGTGAGATGAAGGACCTTCCAAGGGAACCGTCTCCAAAAAAAGTCAACGTTTGTACCCCCATGCTTTAAGTCCTTATTTTGAGTTTTTTCAAGGAATGCACGTTTGCATATAATGACAAGAGAGCGCTTTTTGAAGCCAAGCTAATAGCATGCTAGAGAGAAAAATGGTCGAGTTGACTCATAATTGCGTCGTACGGAGGATATCCAAATAAAATCTGATTCGGACTCGGGTGATTTGGCCTAGGTATTTTTTTCTTGTTCTCTTTTCAAGTGGTAAAAAAGGTTAAATAAATTTTTTTTAATATTTGTCTTTAACCAATAATTCATATCTAACCTCTATTTTGATGGATTTGGACCAAAATGATACCTCTTTGCTACAAAAATTTATTCTTTTGATCAATAATTACATTTGGGCAAAAAAATTTCAAAAAAATTATCCGCATCTTTAAGCTCTAAAGCCCAATCTACATTTCTTTGCTTCTCAACCAAATCAATGTTAGTGTTGGAGTTTTCTAAAAGGATCCCTATAGCGATTTGTTAGATCTAAAACAAACTAGATGAACCGAGAGTCCAGATTTTTGGGATTTTTGGAACTCAAAAATAAAAATATTTGATTTTCTCTGGTATCAAAATATTTGCTGAAATTTTTCCTAAAATCTTATTGTCGCCCAGATCATGAAAGGCTTAACAACTCTTTCGAATCAAAACAAAAAAAATCTCCAAAACTTTCCACTTTTCATTCTCAGGGTGTTCTTTATTTCAATTTTTCCATTTTGATTGTTTTAAACCTCCTACTAGGTTAAATAGAATAAATTTGTTTGAATAAATTTTTTTTTTCTTTTCTATATTTTTGCCTCTTTTTTTTGGCATTTGGTTTTGGAAAAATTACATATATAACCGTTATACTTTACGTTATTATGGATGTACCAAGTAGTTTATGGTATTACATATATGTCTGTTTTTTACCTTTTATAACGTAATTTTTTTAAAAAAAGGACTTTACCCTTATTCGGATGTTGAATAATGGAATTGGAGGGTTTTTCGGATGTTCAACATCCGAAAATAGGCCGAAAGTTTAACGTTTACAGTCCAGAGATTTTCTGGAAATTCAAAATCATATTTTCAGATGTTGAACATTTAAAAATATGACATTTTCGGATGTCCAATATCCGAAACCATTTTTGGATGTTCAACATCCGAAAATGTGATATTTTCGGACGTCTAACATTTGAAACCATTTTCACAAGGAATACAATGTGTCGACATAACCCTTCATTTCGAATGTTCGACACCCGAAAATGGGAATGTGAACGTTAAACTTTCGGATATTTTCGGATATTGAACATCCGAAAACTCCAATTCGATGAATTCAACATCCGAAAAAGGGTAAAGACATCTTTTTTAAGAAATTACGTTACAAAAGTTAAAAAACGGACATACATGTAATAACAGAAAACTATTTGATAAATCCGTAATAACACAAAGTATAATAGATATTTATGTAATTTTCTCTTTTGTTTTTGTTTTTTACCCCTAGTCGGTGAAGCTCACTCAACAAGTTCGCCAAGCCGATTCAAACTTGGAAAGTACCTAGTTTGGGTTTCTTAACCTGATTTTTATACTGCATAAAATGATAGGGGATTATATGCTATACCAATATTTTGCTGCGGTACAAAGAATTCACAATTAGTTTTGAATCCTCGCATGCATAAAAAGATAGGGGATTTAATATTTTGCTTTGGTACAAGGAGTTCACAATTAGTCTGAATCCTCGTATGTAGCATCTGATAGTTTGGGTATAACATGGTTCAAAAAACTTTCTTTTAAGTTTGAGACTAATCAACATGACATACCCAACTGTAGAATTTCATATCCAATGTCCAAAATGGATTGTGACCACCTTGTATTGATGATAGTGACAGATGGTATTGTATAATATATAAAATAATTCATTGTATAATATATAAATAATAAATTCTTATATACGCCCCTTGACAGTCCTCTTGTTCATGTGATCCGCCCAAAATAGTGGGCGGCAATACAAGTTGATGTTAGTATTTTGGTTTTGAAAACACTTTGGTATATTTTAAAATAACATAAAGTTTTGTGTGCTTTTTTTAAGTTCTAAATTATGTCGAGAGAGAAAAGAGTGGGTTTTACTCGTACATTGAAGAAGGAAGTGTGGATTAAATGGCATTTAAGCGTGTGCATTCACATGATTTATATTTTTAGGACAAATCTGATAGTGGTGGTGCATATATAAAGCGCACAAAATGTGCAATGAACGTGCATATGAAAGGGAGTCAAGGCGTTTGATGGTACTTTATGAGTCATGGCTCGTGGAAATCCAATGGCTCGAGCCATTGAAGTCATGAGGCACATATAATTGATCTCAACTATTGAGATTAAGGATGATGCATGTAGCTGTTCACATCCAACAATAAACAGGTTTTGATGGTAGCTGTTTGAAATCTAACAGCCATATCGTGTGGTGTAACGATATGAAATTGTTCACTTGAACAGTCAATGCAAAGCTTTTCAGTGCTTTATACTTTTTCCCATTGTTGGTACGTCATTCTCTACTCTTGATTTTACATATCCTTGTCACAATCTCTTTCCCTCTCTACTCATTCTCTCTCTTTCTTTAAATTCGAACTCACTCTCTAGACAACAATACTCTAGTTCTCTATAATAGGCTTTTGGTTTAGGTGTATAGAATCTTAAAGCACATCAAAAAGGCTTTATGTTTTCTTGTATTATGAAGATGAGTTGCCTTTCTTATACACCTTTGTATAGTAATTAAAGGGAGACAAATACCAAAAGCACTTTTGCGAGCATAAAAACATAAAGAAAATTCATTCTACTTTTTACCCTTTTTCACCCGACTGCTTTCCCACACTTGGGAGTTTGCCACCGGTATGGGTGGATACCAACAATGGAGTTGGTAGATAAATCCCATATTGGGTTGGGATTGTATACAATAAAATTTTTTACTTTCGATATAGGGAAATCACAATTACTTATAACTATCCGATATGAAATTTGATAGTTTGGGCGTGTCACAAAGTTCAATAAATTTTTTTTTGAAATTTGAGTTCGGTCAATGAAATAAATGCAGCCAACCAATTTCATATCCAATGGTCATGATTAATTGTGACCACCTTGTATCATAGATTAATCATCTCATTATATACTTTCCCTATTGAAATAAGACATAGAATTGCTGTTGTGTGCGAGTAGTATGATTTGTCTGATCAAGTGATGGACGGCTGTAGAGAGGGGACCTATCATGTTTTTCACCTTCTTGTCAATCCTGCTCTCACTCCATCATCGTCAATTAGTTTTTTAGTGAATGATAATAACACATATGATGCCGCTTGTAGTTCCCCCTTTTTCTTTCTTTTTTTTTCTCTTTCTTAAATACAGTTAGTTATTTCATTCAAGTAGCAAAAAATTGAACAAGAGAATAATTATTCATATGGATTAAATATTAAAAATGTAGAGGCGTGAATGGCTAAAGCGTCAAAAGTTTGCAACTTTGCTTAGATGTGAAGGAAATATATGTTTCTTCACTTCTTGACTCAGGCCAAGAACACACTAAAAATGTTTGATAGCATGGAAATGAAAAATCCGGGTTATGGGAACTTCGGTGTTTGGAAATCTGGAGCAGAAATTCTTTTAGGTAATCCTGTCTGAATTCACTACCTGATTAGCGGGCATTTGGCCATATATGATGAGATGAATTCACTACCTGATTAGTGGGCCAAATGTGCGCAATGGTGGCTTCAGATGGCTGCTCCCTGAAGAGAGAATGGCTCTGGGTTGCAGAGAGAGAGGAAAGAATGCGAGAGAGAAGAGAAATGACGGGAAGAGAGGGCTCACGGGATTTTGGAGAATCCAGAGAGTTGTCCGGTATTTTTAATATCGGACAATAAAGAACTAGAAAGTTAGACTATGACGTGAGTCGTCTAGTAATGCGAACGCCAGACAACTCTTGGTGATGCTGAAAGAATAGGTGTTTTCATTGCCAACATGAGGGAAACTTATTAAAAAATAAAAAATAAATAGAAAAACAACAAAAGGTTTTTTAAAAAATGATAATAAAGGCCCGAAAAGTGTCTGTAATTTGCTCTAGTTTTTATTTCTCAATGGCTTTTCATTGTGTAATACTGAATGTAAATAGTAAGTGGCATGACACTGACAAGTACTCCTTTTCAACCTTAGGACAGGTCACGGTACAACGGTTCTCAATCAACAAAGACATTACAAAAACTATGTTAGATTAGGACATGCCACTAATACTCAATGCTTGATTAAGCCAACCAGCTATTCAATTACTTAACAAACAAGAACGCACTAATTTATGGATAAAACTAAAACCAAATTCCTTGGCTCAAGGACAAAAAAAATTAAAAACGGTTTTATTCATGAATCCATCCAATAAAAAACGATCTAAAACAAAAACAATGGAACCCAAATGTTTTAGCAGAGATGGTTCTTGATGAACTTAACCCATAAACCACAATCAAGAAGCCCAAAAGCTTTTATCTGAAAATTAGAAATAATCAGTTCAAAGAATGTCCTTTTTCTTCATATTACAATGAGTAAAACCAAGTGTTGACCCACCAAGAACACCATATGGATTCAGAGGGAAAAGAAAGTTTCAGCACAAATAAAATTTTCAGTATTTATTGCTAGAAACAAGATCAACCAATCAATTAACAACACTTCCATGCATATTAAGGGAAAAAAAATAAAATAATAAAAAAATAAAAAGGAAAGAAGAAGAAGAAGAACAACTTAAGCCATGACCCACATTAGAAACCATTTCTGCACCACCACCATCATTAAAAGAGATAATTCACCTTATAATCCACATAAAACTCATCCAAAACCAACAAATTCCTTATGTACCATCTCATATACAAGTTGTTATGCTTGCAATTTAAGTGAACAAATCAAATAATTATGGAAAATGGTTTCATATGGCCGCAGCCCTATCAAAATAAGTAAAGCATCACCTCATAACCCATTCAAAATTATAATTCAAGCATTGGAAAACCTTTACATCGATTATCTCTACTTAAACAATATAGTTGGGCGAATAAAAAAAGGATTTCAAATGCTAAAAATAGTGTATATCATAACAATTTGTCTAGATTGTCCATTTTGCTCTAAAAATAAATTTTCACAGATTCGCAAGATCTGTTCCTTTTGTTAGTTTCAAATTTTGGTGTTGACATTAGAAATTGATTTCAGAGCCATCGTGGATATTTCTTTTGCTGAAAGTGCTTTCCATAGGAGGATTTGAAGCGAGATTTATTTTTGTTTCTTAAAGCCTAGGCCTTATAGAAACCTCATCCAATAATTCTTACAATTTACATCAAATTCATTTTGAAAATTACAGTAATCTACAATAATCTCAAAATTATTGTAAATTACCATATAGCACATTTTTTTTAAAAAAAAATTACTGTAATTTCCAAAATTTACAATAGTTTATTACAATTCCAAATTTCAGTAAACTCATTTGTAAATATAATAAGTTATATTGTTGGCACTAATGTACAATAAATTTACAAAAAATTTGAAATAAATTTTAAAATTCAATAAATTTACGAATTCACAAAAAATCATTCTAAAATTTGCAATCATTTAGTGTAATATTGAACGTAGTATAACTTATTGTAGTCATTGTGAACCAAAATTAGGGCTTGAGATAGTGAATCAACATACAAAAAATGAATTAATAGAGAATCATCATATGAAGATGATACAATAGAGAATCAGTTCAAATTTCAGAACAGAGAAGCAACATAGAAGATGATTCTATTAAGTTTAACTCTCTAATATTAAAATCCGTTTAAACTAGCACCAGAAGATGAATCTGTTTGGTTACATATCAACTTGGCAAAGACGAAAACACATTGGAATATAACGAAGTTCATTATGGTGAAGGGATTCTTTTATTGAGGATAACTCCCAGGGTACTTATAGACATGGCGTTTATTTATATATGAACTATATTACAATAGTGTCCATTCTGATAACAAATTCATCATCACCTTTTTTTTTCAAACTATTTGAGGTCGGATACACAAATTCTGATCCGACTATTGTACCTAAGGCCATACCCTTATCTTTTCCCCTATTAATCAAGTATATAATTGAAATAGAAGAGAAACAAAAATATAAATCAAAAGGAAGAAGCATGATTTTAGAGAAGTAATACGTTGTGAGCATAATCCATATGTACCTTACCCACTAGTGTCTCCCATATTTGACATCTTCCCCTAGGGGTGGCAATGGACACAGACCGGATGGATAAACCTGACTTGGGTCTAGGTATGGGTTCAAAAATTGAACCTGGTGTGTCAGGTCAGGGTTCAAATTTTGGACCCAAACACTATTCGGGCTGGATCCATGTTGACCCGGCCCAAATAATGTTGATATTTACATCATATTTAATATATAATATTTAAATAATATTTAATAAATATAATTATATAATTTTAGTTATAATATTAAAACAATGTATGTATATACTTAACAAATTTATGAAATATATTTAAATTATTTAGATGTATAGATATTTTTATTTTTGGGTTGGGTCCGATTGGGTCTAGGTCCAGGTCCTGTGACTTCCTGTCCGGGTCCCATAATATTTTTTCGGGTTTGGTCCGGTCTCGAGCCCGGACACGATCTGACTTGTTATCACCCAGACCTAAACCCGACCTGACCTGTTGTCACCCCTATCTCTCCCTATCTAAGATGTATGGCCGTTAGTTTCCATTCATTTCTATCACTAGTTTCTAATCATAGTTCAGGAAATCGACTAATCCAAGGTACTCGGGTCTTGGTGGGCACATATTTTTGCATCTCTTTTTTTTTTCTCAAAGTAAAAAGCCCACGCCTATAGTTCTTCAAAATGAATGTGACCTTCTCTCAAGAGGAATCAAACCACATAAGTGATGGGGATAGAGTGATTTACATAAGGAGCCTATAATTTACGATTACCGATATTTTCTTTCTAAAATTCCCCTCGGTCATCCTCGGACCGAATTTTAAATTTTTTGTTTTAGTTTTTTCCTTAAGTTTTGAGATGGGTGAATGAATGTGACAAGAATCGAACCTCAGAAGTTATAGGGGATATAATATATAGAGTGATTTACGTATGGACCCCAAAAATTAAAGATAAATACAAGCTGCTTCTATTATAGGCGTAAATTACAAAGAAGGTCAGCTAACGAGTGTTATTTTTTTTTTCAAAATTTTCCCTAAGTCGGGCATCATCGGATCGAATTTTAAATTTTTTTTTTGGGTCTAAAAGTAGGGAAATCAACAGGCCAGGACAATTCAGCCCTGGCCCGAGCCCTCCTGAAATAATATAGGATAGGCTCGACATGCTCCGACAGCTTTAGTCTGTTGCAGCACCGACTAAATCGGGCCAACTCTGGCTTTAGCCCTCTCGAAAAACCGTGGGGGGGGCCTAGAGTATTCCAAAAGCATGCATCTTATTGCAGCCCTAACGAAATGAACTCAAGGTTGGCCCGATATGGCGCGAAAGCCTGCGGCCTGTCGCAGCCCTAACCAAACAAGCCCAATGCTAGCCCCTGGGGCCGGTTCAGCCTTAACTTAAAGCATTCCCCCTTCGAAAGAAGAGGGACTCAAGCTTGAAATAGTAAGAGAGAAAGAGGTTTAAATGAGGAAAAAATTCATCCCACGTTTTTCAATCTAAAGAGGAAATCTAGATTTAAGATCTTTTTTATTTGGAAAGGAGTGACAACAATCACATATTTTTCAATCTAAAAAGGAAATCTAGATTTGAGATATTTTTTTATTTGGAAAGGAATGATAACCATCACACATTGTTCAATCTAAAAAGGAAATCTAGATTTGAGATATTTTTATTTGGAAAGGAATACAACAATGATCTTCCCATTTATATTAAGCCTTGAGAAAATAATTATAATTCACGCCACACACTCCCAACCAGATTTTCTTTTAAATTCGTTTTGGTTTAAATCTGGACATTATGCTGGAGAATCCGCCATTAAGTTGTGTAATAATACTATAATGTGTATCAGCGGAGTGTATTATATACTTTTTCCTTCAGGCAAAATAGTTATTAGAAGAGCTATTGTACATAAAATTTGGAAAATTGCATATAAACCCCCAACTTTAACTTTTTTAGTAACCTCCCCCAATGTATTTTTTTATCGGAACTTTTACCCCAAATTGCACTTTTCTAGCAAATACCCCAAAGTAAAAAAGTTATAGTTATTTAGACCAAAATGCCATTGTCTGACGAGCTCGCGTTATATCCCTACAAGCTGCCTAATGACCAAAGGTTAACTGTCGGACCGTAGTAAAAAATTTCGACAATGATACAATAAAACAAGTTCCAAACCCCAATTTGCAGCTGCCAGACCATGTGAACAATATACCAGATCGCAATAAACAACTGTCGGGTCGAGGTAAAAGAGTGTTGGACCGATGTCACATTGTGCCGGACCATGGATACCTTGTGGCTGATTGCGTGCACACTATGCCGGCGAAGAATGTAATGCCGGACCGACAGATGGAAGTGCTGGACTGAGTGCACCTCATGCCGGACCGCCTTACCTCTTGTTAGAAAGGAAAGAGTAGAGAGAGGCATTTTAAATGACAGAGGGCATTTTGGTTTTTAGTTGATTTGGGGGAGTATTTGCTGGAAAAGTATGTTTTGGGAAAAAGGTTACGATAAAAAAATTGGTTAGGGGGAAGTTGATGAGAAAGTTTACGTTCGGGCGAGGGGGCCGGCATCTGTAATTTTCCCAATGAAATTTTGGTATCCACTTTAAAACCAGTACATGAATATATATTTTTTTAAAATAATTTGGTATCTACTTTAAAACCACCACTATAAAATCACGAACCAAATTTCAAATTTCCAGAGATGGCATCTACTGCAAAGACTAACTTGAGGGTGCTCTCTCTTGCCCTGTTAATGGTGACAATGGCCATGGTGGTTAAGGAAGTCGTGGCTCGCGGCAGTGCAGTAAGCCATCTTGTGAACAATGAAGTCGACATTGAAGACACTGTCATAGGGAATGACCCCCTCAAAGGGGATATAGTCCCCTGCGATAAAAAACAGCATGGGGCAGACTGCAGGCCCGGGGAGCCGGCTAATCCTTACCACCGCAAGTGCGACATATCCAACAACTGTGTTACTGACCCTCGCGGGCCACCAGTGGTGGCAAGTGAAACCTAGGCCCACACTTGCTATGGTGATCCAAATCCCATGTCTTTTGCCTTCTTTTTTTTTTTTCTTTTTTAGTTTTCTTGGTATTTGAAAGTTGAGTATACAACTTTAGTCCTCTACCTCTTTTATTAAGCTTGTCCTCCTTAGCTACAAGTATGTACGGGTCTTCCTTGTTATAATAAGGGTCATCGCAATAGAGGCACTTTTGAGTAAATAAAGCTTACAGTGTTCTAAACATTTCTTTTGTTTATGAATTTTAGTCATTATATTTTTGGATACACGCTTTTTCTTTTCTATGATTTTGTTGTCCTTTAGTTTTGCCTTTCTTCTTCTCCAACTGTGGGAAGGAGGAATACTAAACTTGAAAGGACACACTAAGTTGAGGAAGTATCGAGCCGAAACATTAAAAAGAAGATATTGATAGTCGCCAAAAGGTTATATGGTCCTATAGAGAGCAAATTGTTCATTTACTCCCTGAAATAGAACCGGGAATATCGTAAGAAACCTAAAACTCCTCAACCTTGTCATAAAAAGAAGAAGAAACAGAAAAACACTTTCCACATGCCACTAAAAAATAACCTCTTTAGATTAAAGAGAGTTTGACCAACTTTCGAATGGTCAAGTTTAAGTATCTAAGAACCAAAAATTTAATTTCTTTGAAAATACTCATATTGTGATTTTAAAGTAACACCAAACTTTTAAAAAAGAAAAGAAAATACTCATGAATAGCTTTCACCCAAGAGAATAAATACATACACGTGTATGTATTTATCAAAGTGTTACAGAAGAATAGAAGAGGGAGAAAGTGGATTCACAGAGCAAGTAACAGGAGACCAGAGAGAGAAAGAGATAGGCAGAGACCAGAGAGAGAAAGAGTTAGGCAGAGGACCTTCGCACCACGCCTCTCTTACGGGAGTGACAGATGGTGTGGATGTAACATCGACTCGACTCAAAAATACATACATGCACGTCTAGACTCTCTTTCTCTCGCCATTAGAGGTGGTAAAATGTTATGTTCTCGGCGTTTTATTTGAACGCAGAGAGCTATCCGATATTTCGAACACTGAACAACTTTTTTATTTGAAAAAAAAAATTGGCCCTTCTCTTGTCCAATATTTGTATTGCCGAACAAGTGCGCAATTTAGTAAAAAACAAAAAGCAATGAGAGGGAGTGCTCGTGATTTCAGGTAAATGAGTTGAGTGCTCAGGCAAATCAAACAGGGTGAAGTTGCACCATTGATTTTATGTGGAGAAATGGCAGATATCCAGTAGTCTATAATTTCAATCAGACGGCTTGGCGCGTATTTCACCTTGTGCCCTTGTTGAAGGGTTTCATTCAGGTAGTCCTGAGTCTTGAACATCATAAAGAAGATATTTATTGTGAGAATATCCGATAATAATAATGGGAATTACTAATTTTTAAAGCTGGGAACTAGGAAAGAGTAATATTCTATGTCCATGCATAAAGCAATTATATGCTCATGGAAAGATCCCTTTCAAATGCATGGTTCATGACACCTCTTTTTTTTTTTTTTTTTTGCGCTCAAAATAATAATTTAAAACCTTAACGAAAGTCCATTTCTATCACTAGTTTCTACTCAGCGTTTCAGAAAATCGACTAATCCAAGGTGCTTGGGTCTTGGTGGGCGCATATTTTTGCATCTCTTTTGTTTTTTATTTTCTCAAAGTGAAAAGCCCATGCTTATAGTTCTTCAAAATGAATGTGAGGTCTCTCAAGAGGAATCGAACCACAGAAATCATGGGGATAGAGTGATTTACACATGGAGCCTATAATTTACGATTATCGATATTTTTACATTCGTCCGAGGATCACATCCTCCTCCGGATTTTAATTTTTTTGTTTTAAATTTTTCCTTAATTTTTGACATGGGTGAATGACTGTATCCTTCCCTCAAAAAGAATCAAACCCCAGAAGTTATAGGGGATATAATATATAAAGTGATTTACATATCGATCTTAAAATTTAAGGATAAATACAAGATGCTTCTATTATAGCCGTAAATTACAAAGAAGGTCAGTTAACCGGTGTTATTTCTTTTTTCTCAAAATTTCTCATCGGTCTATGGATAGCGGCATCCTCATACCGAAATATAATTTTTTTTTGGGTGTAAAAGTAGGGAAATCAATAGGCTAGTACAGTCCAGCGCTTGCCCTAGCCCTCTTGAAATAATATAGGATAAGCTCGGCGTTGTCCAATAGCTTTAGCCTAATGTAGCACTGGCTAAATCGGACCAGCTCTAGCTTTAGCTCTCCCGATTAACCGTGGGGTTGCCTAAAGTATTCCAAAAGCATTCCAAAAGCATACAGCTCGTTGCAAACCTAACGAAAATAAGTCAAGGTAGCCCGATATGGCCCGAAAGCCTGCGGCTTGTCACCACCCAAACCAAACAAATGCTGGCCCTGTGGCCGTTTCAGCCCTAACTAGAAGCATTCCCCCTTGGAAATAAAGGGGGATTTAGAGAGAAAGAGGTTTAAATGAGGAGGAAATCCGTCATAGGCCCGTTTGGATAGGAGGAAACTAGGAATTTTAGATATTTGAAATCTAGAGAAATCTATGGATTTTCAATATTCAGGATTTTTGTCATGGATTCTTCAAATCTCTTTCGTAGATAAACTATACAAAATTTATGGATTCAACTTGTATGTCCATTGTTTGGAAACAAAACTTGATACAATTTCTCTTTCTAAAATTTTTACATACTTTCTCTCTCTAAAACTCAAAATTTGAGATGGTGTATCTATAAAATTTTGAGATAGTTTCTCTCTCTAAAATTTGATATTATTTGCCTATCTAAAATTTAATATATTTTCTATCCAAAATTTAAATTTTTAAATTGTCTATCTAAAAATTTTGAGATAATTTATTTTTCTAAAAATTTTAGGTGCTTTACTCTCTCTAAAATTTAATATAATTTCTCTTTCTAAAATTTTAAGATACTCTCTCTCTAAAACTTAAAACTTGAGATAGTTTCCCTCTTCTATAATTTTGAGATAGTTTATCTCTCTAAACATTTTTAAGTAGTTTCTCTCTCTAAAATATGATATAGTTTTTATCTCAAATTTTAAGATACTTTCTCTTTCTAAAAGCTAAGATTTAAGATAATTTCTCTTTTAAATTTTTGCAATAGTTTTTTTTCTAAACAAAAATTATGTACTTTCTCTCTTTAGAATTTGATATAGTTATTCTCTTAAATTTTAAGTTGCGTTCTCTATCTAAAATTTTGAAAGAGTTTCTCTCTTTAAAATTTGATATCGTGTTTCTCTAAACTTTGATAAACTTTCTCTCTCTAAAGTTTAAAATTTGAGATACTTTCTCTCTCTAAAACTTAAATTTTGAGATAGTTTCTCTCTCTATTTTTTTTTGAGATAGTTTCCCTCTCTAAAGATTTTATGTACTTTCTCTATTTAAAATTTAATATAATTTATCTTTCGAAAATTTTAATATACTTTTTCTCTCTAAAAGATAAATTTTGCCGTAGTTTTTCTCTCCAGAAATTTTGAGACAGTTTCTCTATCAAAATTTTTTTAGGTAGTTTCTCTCTCTATAATTTGTTATAATTTCTATTCTATTTCTAAAATTTTAATATATTTTCTCTTTTTAAAATTCAAAACTCGAGATAGTTTCTATCTAAAACTAAATATTCGAGATAATTCCTCTCTCTAAAGAATGAGATATTTCTCTCTCTATTTTTTTTTGGTCGTTTCTCTTTCTAAAATTTATAATAGTTTCTCTAAAAGTTTAAGAATACTTTTTCTCTCTACAATTTTAAGAATATTTTCTCTCTCTAAAACTTAAGATTTGATATAGTTTTTCTTTCTAAAAAAATTTGAGATAGTTTCTTTTTCTAAAACTAGTTTCTTTTTCTAAAATGTTTTAGGTAGTCTTCAAATTTTGATATAGTTTCTCTCTCCGAAAATTAAACTATGAGATTGTTTCTCTCTCTAAAAAACTTTGAAATAGTTTCTCTCTCTAAAAAATTGAAACTGTTTCTCTCTAAAATATTGCAGGTACTTTCTCTCTCTTAAATACGATAGTTTCTCTTTAAAACTTAAAATTTAAGATAGTTTCTCTCTCTAAAATTTTGAGATAGTTTATCTCTCTAAAAAAATTTGATACTTTCTCTTTCTAAAATGTTAACATACTTTCTCTCTCTAAAAGTTAAAATTTGAGATTCGTTTTCTCTGTAAAATTTTTGAGATAGATTTTTTCTTTAAAAAAATTAGGTACTTTCTTTCTCTAAAATTTTCATACCTACCAAATGCTTCTTATATTTCAGGTTGAGGGAGCCGACGAGTGAAATCCATGGGCCTTGGAAATGCCCAAAAAAAAGGTTTTGATGTAGAACTGAAATCCTGAAAAAGTATGTTTTATTTCCATAATTTTGATTTTTTTGATTTTAAGTATCTTAAATCGTTAAACAATCCAAAAAGAGGATTTTGACAATATCCAAGATATCAGGAGCCCATCCCAAATCCATGTACCTAGAAAATCTAGATTTGAGATATTTTTGATTTCGAAAGGACTGATAACAAAGATTTTCCCATTTATATTAAGCCATGAGAAAATAACTCTAATGAACTAACATCACGTCACACACTCCCAACCAGATTTCCTTTTAAATTCGTTTTGGTTTACGTGTAACATTATGCTGGAAAATCCGCCATCAAATTGTGTAATAATACTATAACGTGCATCAGCGGAGTATACTATATACTTTCTCCTTCAGGCAAAATAGTTACTAAGAAGAGCTATTGTTTATAAAATTGGGAAAATTGCATATAACCACCCCCAACTTTAACTTTCTTAGTAACGTCCTCCCCCTCCCCCAACACCCCAACTCAAAATCCAACGGAAAAGAAACGTATTACAGACTCAGACAAGACCACCAACCAAATTTCAAATTTCAAATTTCAAAGATGGCATCTACTGCAAAGACTCACTTAAGGGTGCTCTCTCTTGCCCTGTTAATGGTGACCATGGCCATGGTGGTTACGGAAGTCGTGGCTTGCGGCAGTGCACAATGAAGTCGGCAATGAAGACACTATCATAGGGAAGGATCCCCTCAAAGGGGATGTAATCCCCTCAAAGGGGATGTAATCCCCTGCGATAAAAAGCAGCATGCGGCAGACTGCAGGCCTGGGACGCCGGCTAATCCTTACCACCACATGTGCGATATATCCAACAACAGTGCTACTGACCCTCATGGGCCACCAGTGGTGGCAAGTGAAACCTAGGCTCAAACTATATACTGCTATCCTGTTGCCATATTGATCCAAATCCTATGTCTTTTTCTTTTTTTTCTTTTGTTTTTTTAGTTTTTTTAGCATTTGAGAGTTGAGTATACAATTTTAGTCCTCTACCTCTTTCATTAAGCTTGTCCTCATAAGCTACAAGTATGTAAGGGTCGTCCTTGTTATGGTGTTCTAAGCATTTCTTTTGTTTATAAATTTTAGTCATTATGTTTTTGGATACACGCGATTCGTTTCTATGATTTTGTACACACTAAGTTGAAGGGTTTCATGGTAGGAAGTTTCGAGTTGAAACATTATAAAGAAGATATTCATAGTCATCAAAAGGTTATATGGTCCTGTAGAGAACATGTTGTTCATTTACTCCGGGACGTAGAACGGGGAATATCATAAAACACCCAAAACTCCTCAACCTTGCCATTAAATGAAAGAGAAAGAAAAAAACACTTTCCACATGACGGTAAAAATAGCCTCTTTAGATTAAAGAGTGTTTGACCAACTTTCGAATGGTCAAGTTTAAGCAGCTAAGAACCAAAAATTTATTTTCTTTAAAACTACTCATAACACCAAACTTTTGAAAAAAAAGGAAATGCTCATGAATAGCTTTCACTAAAGAGAATAAATACATACACGTATATATATTTATCAAAGTATATATATTTATCAAAGTGTTACAGAAGAATATAAGAGGGAGAAAATAGATTCACATAGCAAGTAATAGGAGACCAGAGAGAGAGGTAGATAGTCAGAGGAGCTTCGCAAGACGCCTCTCTTACGGGAGTGACAGTTGGCGTGGTCGACTAAAAAATACATACATGCACGTCTGGTCTCCCTTTCTCTCGCCATTTGAGGTGGTAAAATGTTATGTTCTCGGCTCTTTATTTGAACATAGAGAATTGTCCGGTATTTTGAACACTAGATGATTGTTTTATTTTGAACAAAAAATTTGCCTTTTCTCTTGTCCGATATTTGTAGACAAGACGGCAACTTAGAAAAAAAAAAAGCCATAGGAGGGGGTACTCGTAATTTCCAGTAAACGGGTACCCATTTGGTGATTTCAGGCATATCAAGCAGGCTGAGGGTGCACCATTGATTTTTTGTGGAGATATGGCACATATCTAGTAGTCTATAATTTCATATCAGACGGCTTGGCGTGTGTTTCACCTTGTGCCCAAGGTCAAGGGTTTCATTCAGGTAGTCCTGAGTCTTGAACATTATAAAGAAGATATTCATTGTGAGAATATCCGATAATAATGGGAATTACTAATTTTTAAAGCTGAGAAATAGGAAAGAGTAATATTCTATGCCCATGCATAACGCATTTATATGCTCATTGAAAGATCCCTTTCAAATACGTGGTTCATGACACCTTTCTTTGTTTGTTTCTTCTTTTTTTTTAGCCCTCAAAATAATAATTTGGATAAGGGAAATCTGGAAATATATTGAACAAGTTAACATTTTACACTTTTGCTACTATTTTAAGTGGTGATATGTGTCTTTTGAAGGGAGTTTTAAAAGTAAAACAAAAATTATGGGAAGATTGTTAGAGCGCTCGTCTCGCATAGGTATTTAGATAAGGAAAATATACACATTAAGACCATTAATCTTTTGTATAAGGAGCTCACAACCACTTCTTGCTATTGGATTTGAAATCGGAAGGTTAAGAGTGTGTGATTGATCAAGCCCAAAGTTCAAAAAAAAATTTCGAACTCTGTGATATACTTTAAGCTATCTGATTTGACATTTGATGGCTAGGATTTGTTGTGAACTACTTATTCCAAAAATAAATAGTCTTAAAGGAATTGTGCGCTGCCTCCACAAAAATTACAAGGAAAATTTATGTATAAACATGAAACACATGTTGAACTACCGCATGGTCTGTATATTCATAGTTTTTATGTTAGCTTTATTATTTTAGTTTTGCCCTTAATTCGACGTTTCTAATATCAAAACACATTTTAAATTTTTTTTTTTGTAAAATCTAAGGCAGATCCATGTCCGAGGTCTCAGCATCATTTCTGGGGCACTCTACTGTTCATTTTTTGGAACGTTCTGATATTGGAAACATCAAACCACACTTTATTCCCTTTTCTAATATCATAATGACGGCTGTAATATATGTTTGACATAGCCAACCTTCAAATTATAATATCTTAGGTATAGTATGTGTTTTATGTATATACATATATATAGTGTATAACATTTGTGTACCCTTAGTCAATAATATGGCATATATAATACCAAATGGCACGTATCATATGTATTTGTTATAAATCTACGTGTTATACGTACAACACAGACACGTTACGTACATATAAGCTCCACATGACATATACATACAACCTCTATATTATAGCCATTATTGTGATGGAAAAGTAAAGGAAATAAAGGGGTTCTAGGGTCATAGATATTTGATCGTTCAGATTTTTTATTTTATTTTTCTTTTTAGAATATATTTTAATGTTATAGATATCGGATCAGACCATATATTTAAAAAACTAAGTATAAAGGTGGTCAGATGTTTCCAATATCGGACTTCCCCATGAATGAAGCTGAATGATATCTCAAGCATCAAATTTCTTTAGGATACACAAAAATAAGAGTAAAAAAATTAAGCCAACATGGAGCTGGGGGCAAAGTTGTGATAAAAGACCACAGAAAGGGGGCCTGGGCATAAAATGTGCAAAAATATGGACCATGTAGTAATTACGTATTTGTTGTCATATCCATACATAAATCCTCCAACTTACAAATTCGATCAAACAAAAAAAAAACTAATGTGTCATAAAAGGGGACCTTTCCATGAGCATATAAATGCTTGTTGCATGGCAATAGCAAATTACTCTTCCCTTCTTCCATACTTTAAAAATTAATCATTCCCATTAATATTGGATATTCTCACAAGAGATATATATATACCTTTTATGAATTCATAGAAAAAGGTTTCCTTTTGGAAGGTTTTACCAATATAATGAATGGGACTTTCATGCATACAGCATCTTAATTTCCTTTTTAATTTCACGAAAAGAGTCTATATCTTACTCCCCCGCGAGCACAGTATACATTTATTCTTTCTAGTAAAAAACCTATTCATGAGTTTTTTTTTTGTTTGTTTGTGAAAGTGGTATGTACATTAGAATCACAGAATGTGTATTTTCACAAGAAAAGAAATAATTTTTGGGTTAAACATTTAGACTTGACCATTAAAAAATTGGTCAATCTGTGTTTTATCTTAAGAGGTTATTTTTACCCGCACAAGAAAAGTGCTTATGCTTTTCGTTTTTTAATTGCTAGCTTGAGGAGGTTTGGTTTTCTTGCAATGCTCCCAATTTCACCTTGGTAAGTGAATGAACAATATGCTCCCTGCAGGACCATAGAACGTTTTTATTGCTATGATTTACTTCTTTGCAATGTTTGAAGATTCAAGGAACGCAAGGAATGAAATCATTTAACTTTGGCATGCTAAGGTAAAAACCACTCCTAGCCGTTTGATATGGAATTTTATATTTTGATCTGTGTCATTTTTTGACACGAAATCATTGGTGCACCCTCAGCCCACTCGATATGAAGTTAGCACATATGCTATGCTCCCACGGTAGCATAGTTTCTTCTACACCTTTGGTCAGAAGACCTACTAAGGATGAGTCTTTTAATCAAAAACTTTGGTAACCACCTAGGAGGCGTTTGAGCCAAGGGAGTAAATGAATAGTGTACTCCTTCAGGAGTACAAAGACAAAATAATAGAAATGAAAGGAGTGCATTGAAAAACATAAAAACTAAAATTCATAAACAGAAGAGATGTTAGAAACTTAGAACACTGCAAGCTTTTTTTACTCCACAGTGCCTATATTGCCATGACCATTATTATTACAAGTAAAATCGAAATATACATGAAGCTTATTGAAAGAGGTAAGAGGACCAAACCCGTAAAGTCAACTCTCAAAAACTAAGAAAACTAAAAAAAAAAATGCAAAAAGTCGTGGGATTTGGTGTTGGGTTTATGTGGCCTTTAAAGGCCTTATGAGTGCTTGTAAAATGAAATGATATAGTGGAACATGAACTTAGTGGGAGTGTGGTCCCTCGTGGACATACTAAGCAAACGATGCTTGCAGGTACCGGACTGTGCTTGACGATCTAGGCCAGTCAGTTGAGAAAAGCTCACGTTAGTTGGGCATAAAGAACAAACCGAGAAAGGTTCTAATGGGTTAGCCCTTGATGAGGTTGAAGAATATGCCCGGATGAGTGAGCCGAGGGACTGTGTGACTCTTGTGTGTGATGGTGGCCTACAGAGACGGGGCCAAAGCCTCATCCATGTGCCATTGCACGACATGCATATCGATAGATCGTTCGAAAAAGCTAAAAATCCAACTTTTAGGTTGAAGCGTATGCATGTGCGAGAGATACCCTTATGCGCCATAGAGCTGTGGTCGCATCAGGTCGTGGTGACTTTGACTCATCTTTAGCGGAGCACCTGTAATCCACAGACTGTGATTGCGATCCCTTGATTCATCGACCTGACTTTGGTGACACGCTAATAAGCCCTTGCTTGGACTGTGGGTCATGGGAAACACTGGGTCGGTTCGATAAAGCTAGTGTGGTCTGTAGTCCGCAGTTGAAAGAAGAGTACCCTGTTATTACAGATTGGATTCCTAAAACCATATGGATCATTTTCCCATCATATTAATTTAATTGGATTTATTTTATTATTGAAATGATTTTAGTTTTATTATTTGAATTTTTATGAATCTTTAAATATTTTATTTGTGATTTTTGAACTTATAAAAATACAGTTATTGTTTTTATAAAGTTATAAAAATTAAAATATATATTTTAAATTTTTTATTCAATTTTAAAAATAATTTTTTTTTCATAAGGGCCATAGTGCACATGGGTCCACCATGTGGCTTGTGGGTGGGGGCCCATATGTGCATCAAAACATGCCCCACCCTTTTTGGATTCTCTTGTTTGTTTTTAAGATAATGTTAGTTTGATTTGTAGCATGTGGTCAAATCTTGGAAGGGATATATTGACCATGGCTTTAACTATTTGGTAGCAAGTTTGTTTTAAAGAGATATGGTCAATTTGAATTTCTTATCTAATTTATATTTAGTAGTATTTATCTACTTGATATTATTTTACATATCCTTATGGAATATGTGACATGGATCATGCAATTTTATAGAATGCATGATATTTTAAATATATTGATGGAAAATGGTTTAGGAAAGGGGATAATGGTTCTTGCACATTCCATAATGTTGATGACCCATCTATAAAATGAATGACTTAGATCTCTCACCCCACAAGTCACTCTTGATCGACGGTCTATGTTCAATTTCACAAGATGAGGTAAGCCAAAAAACGTTAACGAACCCTAATCTTATTCAAAGCCTATAAAAATAAATTATCTCTCCCCTAAAATCTCTACACCCTATCTCTTGTAACTAATTCTCATCTTTCTCTCTTATATCCCAAAAAGAGAGCACGAACTACTCTCTCATTATTTGATCTCTCTCTCACAGTGGAAATTACCGAGTCATCGGGGATGAAAAAGAAGACCCGAATTTTTGTGAACAATGCGGAGTCGAATCTGTTAATTCTCGGAACTGGCATGTCCAGTGATTCATGTGTGGTATTTGAAACGTCTTCCCAGTTATATCGCGAATCTTTCAGATAGACCTCTTAAAGAATTAGAAGGCGGGTGTTTGATCTCTCTCTCACGTGGAAGAAACTAAAGGTTTAGGTTATGGAGTTCTTATCTCCTATATCTCAAATATGGATTTACGACTAAGGGTTAGGGTTTAGCAAAAAGAGAATTCATCTCTCTCAAACTAGGTTACTCAGAAAATTCACATAGGGTTTAAGTTTGTGATCAAAAGGGTTCATGTTCCATTGGTGTGGCTTGGCCAAAATTTGTTTTCTCAGTTCGAGATTAAAGCTAGACTATTGATCCCGTGCCATTGGATGGTGGTGACTCGGTATGGGATGTAATAAGCCCGGATGAGGTAATCTCCGGCACTTTTCATTTTGTTTCTTGCAATCTGATCTTTAGCATAGTGCATAGTTGTTTCAAGAGAGGGCTTTCGCTCTCGACTGCGGGCCGCCCCTGAAATTCGTTGGTTTGTTCACCCAGGCGGTGAACCATCGATCAAAACAAGGCAAGTCGTTCATTCAGTGGATTACCCGACCGGACACGGAATAGAGTCATATCGACGAAACGGAAGCGAAACAAGTAAAATTGAAACATCTATGATTTAATTTTAAAATTTATCTCATTATAATAAAGACCACCTGTAAGTGATCTTTCTCTTACTACAAATGTAAGAGGTAAAATAATAATAATAATAATAAAACAAAAATAAAAAATGTATTTCCCGATAAAAGATCGCGTAAATCTTTCTTTTATTTGGATCACTCTAGCAACAGGTTACTGGTGCCTATTTTGGGCCTGAGTTTCACTTGCCATGCGGGTCAGTACTGCAGCCCTTGGATATTTCGCACCCGCGATGGTAAGGCTTAGGCTTCCCCAACCTGCAGTTTGCCCCAGGATTCTTCTTATCGCAGGGGATTTGATCCCCATATCCGATGGGGCCAGAGCCTATGTAAACGTCCTCGTCACCGAAATCATTGTTCACATGATGGTTAACTGCACTCTCATGCGCCGCGGCTTCCTTAAACACAATGGCCATGGCCACCATGAACAGGGCAAGAGAGAGCAGCCTCAGGTGAGTCTTGGTAATCGATGCCATCTCTGAAAATTTGAAAATTGGGTGGTGGTCTTCTTGAGTTTGTAATGTTTCTTTCTCCTTTGGTTATTGAGTTGGGGTGTTTGAGAGGGTGGAGGGATTATATAGAGGTGGTCCTCCCGTGGACCCGCCATGGTATTAGGGGGTGGTCTCACGCCTGCCCTTGCTTTTGCGATGGAAACGCAACCCTTTTTTTGCCATGGAAACACCTCTTTTTCTCTCATTCGTGTGCGTGGGAGTTTGTGGTAGAGAGAATAGGTTGTTATGCCCATTTTACCATATCCCAGAAGGCACATGATTATATGCTCCTGCAGGATCATACTGTCCATTCACTCCTTACGTTTAGGGTATTTAGGTATCTCAAATTTACGTGTGTAACTTCCTCAGCTTAGCCACCAACAAGAAAGAAATAAATAAATAATTTTAAAAAGCACCTGATCTATTTCATATTTCATCCGATTTTGTTTTGATTTAATTTTATAACACCACCGAAAGATTCATAATCATGTGTTGTGGTGAAAGACACGGAGTCTATGGACTTGCATGTAGAAATGCGGCCCTTAATAATTTGTTTTGAAAACAGAATTTGATCCTAATTTTTAGAGAATATATAATATTTAACGTAGAGATTATTAATCTGTACAAATAAATAAATTTTTAAAACTATAATAATAATTTTTGGAGAAAATATTTGAATCGTTGATTTTACTTTTTCTTTGAAGGACTATTATTTACAGGACCCGGTTTTGGTGAACAGTGTAGATCTCCAAACTTGCATTGTAATATGTGCGGGCTTGGACGCATCTAACAAATTTCCTTTGGTAAATGGGGAAATCTTAAATAATTGACATTGTAAATGCCATTTGATAAATACTTCATTAATAAATAAGTAAGTCAATAAATCATAGGGAAATGATCTAATGCAAAGGTTGTATAGTAGTACACTTCTAGAAAACCATATTTTTAGGCATTTGTATGACCCCAAATTTTACACACATATTCTCTTCATCCTCATAGTCAATCTTACGAAAAAAAAAAAAATCAATTTGCACCCTAGATGTGGTAAAAATTAGTACCCATCCAACAATGAATCTCGACCATCCATTTGGTGAATTTCAAGATGTAGGCCTTAACAAATTCAAAATCACTTTTTTATTCTTTTAGCATTATTAATCTAATGATGATAATGCTATATAAAAATTTTGGGAATAAAAAAATTCCCTATGAGACCTATATCTAACCATCTCAATAAAATGGACAACTTATATTAATTGGGCTAGAATGAAAACTTTCCAAAGCATTTTTTCAAAAATTTTCTTTTTTATGATTGCTCTTCATAATGAAAATAGTGTACATTTAAAAATTTGTGTAAGACAAATGTCTCTAACATGGTTTTTGAAGATGGTTGCATTAAACATGTGCATGAAAACATAATCCTAAGACTGAACAAAGATTGTGCAATATATACGCAATTAGATGCAAGTATTTATAAATTCAATTTTTTTTTATTTTTTTTTAATATATTCAATGTACTGATTAAAAAGTGGATACCAAAATTTCATACAAAATTATTCTTCTCAGTAATTCTTTTATCCAAAGGAGTAAATGTACAATTATTAGTGCGTGTGGCCTTGGCCTCACGCCACTTTCCTATTGTGATTGGAGGAATCTTATGGGAGTACATCTTTTTGCTTATCTTAAAAACACCTATAGGCAAAAATGAATATTTTGATTGGAGGAATCTTATGGGAGTATATCTTTTTACTTATCTTAAAAACACCTATAGGCAGAAATGAATAGTATTTTACCCCGCTACGGATTTGCTATGTCATGACGGTTCATTGAACGAATCCACAACGAACAGCACAATGTCTATGATACTTTTGCATTAATTTTTTACCGTCACAAACCTAGCATGTCAATGATGGTACCGCTACGAACATGCTAGGATCGTTTTATCCACGCTATTTGACTTTTTTTAGATGGTAATGAGCCAATAGGCTAAATTACTGTAGCATTTCGCCTGGCTTTGCGTAGTATATATATATATATATATATATATATAAGTATTAGTAACAATGTCGTACCTTATATATATAAGTAAGTAGTTAGTAGTACGTACCTTTACCGTTTAGTACTA
>NW_006500337.1:1901782-1914828 GCF_000471905.2 Amborella trichopoda | reverse complement strand
TGGATTACAAAAAATTTGATCATGGATTACATAAAATTCGATCATGGATTACATAAAATTCGATCATGGATTACAAAAAAAACAAACAAAAAAAAACCAAAAATTCAATCGTGGATTACAAAAAAAGAAAAAAACAATTCGATCATGGATTACAAAAAATTCAATCATGGATTACAAAAAACTCTATCATGGGTTACAAAAAAAACAAAAAACAAAAAATTCGATCATGGATTACAAAATAATTCATTTATTTATTTATTTACAAATGCATAATAGTGATGAGTATGACCTATCAACATCTAAATTTTGAGCTTAATCGGATGTATAGAAAAATATTAAAAATGAAAACAAAATTTATGCTCTAAAAATTTGAGATCTAGAATCCAATAACATTTATTGCTAGAGCTTTATAATCTAGTAACATCTATTACCGGACCGCCCTTTGCAACGGCCAGATTGCCTTTTGCAACGGTTGGACTGCATTTTACACATAGTTGGAGCCTTACTACCGGACCGCACCTTTACACAGTGCCGGAGCCCACTAGAAAGTGCCGCAACCCACTAGAAGAGAGAAGTGTGTGTAAGGTAAAAATAATGAAAGGTAATTTAGATATCTTTTTATTTTTTATTTTGTAGGAGGGTTATTTGCATGAAAAATATTTTTGAGGGAATATGGGAGAGGTTGCATACAAATATTGTCTTCGCTTTTTTTTTTAATTTTCCCAAAAAATAAATTACTCATACGCCCTCCCGCAACTTGAATAAAAGATCCAAATTCTGAAACACCCAAGAGTTGAACCCCTCGAGCGCCCCTCTTGACTCTTTGCTCTGAGAAAGGAAAGAAAATAGTGAACCCTAGCCCTAGAACAACAGTTCAAGCCACACACTCTCTCTCTTCACCTGCTCAAGCTCGAGGCTTCTGAGGACTCATTCTGATCCGAAAAATCTCCCTGTTCCATTTTCAGAGAGAATCAGAAGAGGTTACCTTCTAGCGTCACTCAAGTTTCAATCTCTCTATTTTTCTCTTCTCTAACCTCTTTTTTTCGTAATTTCTTCTATCTTTTATATACAAGCTCTAATTTATCCATTCAATGGAACTTCTAATTTTCTTTGCCCCTTTTTTGCCCTAGTTTCCCCATTCAAGGAGACCCTGATTTCTTCATTCAGTGAAACCCATAGTTGTATTCAATAAGACTTTAATTATATCCTTGAAATTTCGGTGGAGTTATTTTTTGGGAATATTGGGTAAGATTTTTCATGACATTGATGGCAATTATACTTTTTTTTTCTTTATTTTTCCCACTTACTTTCCTTGTACTTGTCACGAATGGAAGTAGTTGTGTTTTATTTAAATTTCTTTTTTCTTGTTTGTGGAATTGTTACAGCTTACCCTTTTTCATGCTTTTCTTTTCTCTTTAAATAAAAATTATTGGATTTTTTTTTTTGTATTGGTCATTTTTTGTAATATGTTTTGGTTTTTTGATCGCTCAATTTATGAGGTGAGCCGGTGTAAGAAAACAAGGAGTTAGGTTGGGACTTGCCAGGGTCCCAAGCCGGAGTCAGGTCTGACAGACTCAGCGACAGAGATGCAGCCAAGTCCGAATAAAATAAAAATTAAATATTGGGAACTGGACAGACTTGGGTGATTTCCATATGTTTCGTTCTCCCTGACTTTTTTCCAACACCAGGATGAAATCACATTTGGTTGTTTCCAATGTTTTTATGTATTTCTTTGGGCTAGATCTACGTGATCATTGTTTTCAGTAATTATATTGAATTTAGTTGCTGTGAGTATTCATACTTGATTCTCTTAGTTTAGTACTTATATGATCATTTCGGTGGTGTTTCTATATTTCTGTATATGATATTGCAGTGGTATTTTCAATATATATATATAATTATGTTTTTTAGTAACTGAATTGAATTTTGGTTCTGTGAAGAATGCTTCGTAATTCTTGTAGTATTTAGTATTATGTTTTTACTATTGTGATATTTTTAGTGTTTCCTTATGTGAAATTTTGTGGTGTTCCTGGCATTTATGTGATCATTGTTTCAGTAAATGTATCACATAATTAAGTTTTTGTGAGTAATTCTATTAATTATCTTGGATAAAGGCTATAAATGCTGATTTTAGAATGTGATCCCCTTCATAAAGAAAGCTTTTATTTTTCATTCATTTGTTTCATTTTTGTTTTCTTGGCAGGAGCATTATATTGCCTCAATAAAGATGTCACATCCTTTGCCTTCTAAACGAAAAACAATATCGTCTGTGTGGGATGAATTTGAAAAGGTTAGATCAGAAGATGGTAGTGTTAAAGCAGCTTGTAAACATTGTCACAGAAACTTAGTTGGATCTAGTGCACATGGGACAAGTCATTTAAAGAGACATTTAGGAAGATGTGCTAAGCGAGTGCATATAGGTTCAGGGCAACAACTAGTAGTAACATGTATAAAGAAAGGGGAAGCTAGCTCGGTGAATTTTAAATTTGATCAGGGGCGAAGTCGATATGATCTTGCAAAAATGATTCTCTTACATGAGTACCCTTCTTCAATGGTAGAACACACTACTTTTAGAACTTTTGTAAGAAATCTTCAACCTTTATTTAGTATGGTTTCCCCAAGTACCATAGAATCTGACATTATTGAAATTTACAAGAAAGAGAAAAAGAAATTGTATGAGGAGTTAGAAAAAATTCCTAGTCGCATCAGCCTCTCTGCTAACATATGGTCTTCATGTCAGAATCTAGAGTACTTATGCTTGATCGCCCATTATATAGATGATGCTTGGGTATTGCAAAAACAGATCCTAAGTTTTGTAAATTTACCATCTCGTACCGGAGGTGCCATTGCTGAAGTGCTCTTGGATTTGTTATCGCAGTGGAACGTTGACAAAAAATTGTTTAGTATAACCTTAAACAGTGCTTCCTATAATGATGTAGCTGCATCATCCCTTAGAAGTCGATTATCTCGAAATTCATCACTACCACTTGAAGGTAAGATATTCCATTTGTGTTGCTGCTCTCATGTTGTGAACCTTATGGTGCAAGATGGATTAGAGGTTATACAAGAGGTGCTTCAAAAAATTCGTGAGAGCATCAAATATGTCAAGACATCACATGTGAGGCAAGAACGATTCAATGAGATAATCAACCAACTTGGAATTCAAAGTAAACAAAATATATTTCTTGATGTTCCAACTCGGTGGAACTCGACTTATCATATGTTAGATGTTACTTTAGAATTGAGAGAAGCATTTTCTTGCTTTGCTCAATGTGATTCCATGTGTAACATGGTGCCATCTGAGGATGAATGGGAAAGAGTGAAAGAAATTTGTGATTGCTTGAAACTTTTTTACGATATTACAAATACATTTTTGGGGAGTAAATATCCAACAGCAAATCTTTATTTTCCTGAGGTATATCAAATGCATTTGAGGTTAGTGGAATGGAGCATGAGTTTAAATAAGCATATTAGTTCCATGGCGATCAAGATGAAAGAGAAGTTTGATAAGTACTGGAAAATATCCAATTTGGTTTTAGCTATTGCAGTTGTGATTGATCCTCGTTTCAAACTAAAGTTTGTAGAATATTCATACTCCCAGATATATGGCAATGATGCTGAGCACCATATTAGGATGGTTCGTCAAGGTGTTTATGATCTCTGCAACGAGTATGAATCTAAGGAACCATTGGCTTCCAATAGCGAGAGTAGTTTGGCTGTTAGTGCATCAACTTCTAGTGGTGGTGTTGACACCCATGGTAAGTTGTGGGCGATGGAATTTGAAAAATTCGTACGAGAGAGTTCTAGCAACCAAGCCCGAAAGTCAGAATTGGACCGTTATTTGGAAGAACCCATCTTCCCACGAAATCTAGATTTCAACATTCGGAACTGGTGGCAACTGAATGCACCAAGATTTCCCACCCTCTCTAAGATGGCTCGTGATATTTTGGGGATTCCAGTTTCCACTGTTACATCAGATTCAACATTTGACATAGGGGGACAAGTTCTTGATCAGTATCGTAGCTCTTTGCTTCCAGAGACTATACAAGCCTTGATGTGTGCGCAGGACTGGCTTTGGAATGAATTAAAAGGTAAAAAATATCAAATTTAAATGGCTACTGTTTGTTTCATTAATTCATTCTTGTAGACTGTAAGTTGTTGCAACTTAATCATTACAATTTTATTTGCATTTCAGGTGGGAAATCATCTTCTATTGTTGCATGGTAACCTCGTCTTCGTAAGTTCATCGTCGTGGTCTCTAGGAGGTAAAAACTTCAAATTTAAATGGTTGTTGGTTCTTTATTTTATTCTTCTGACTTGAATTTTTTTGCAATTTACTTATTACAATTTTATTGGCAATTCTTGTAGTGCATTACCTTGTCTTGGTAATCCCATACTTGTGGTCTTTGGTAATGGCATTGCTTGCTTCCTATTAAAATCCAGAGCTGTCTTTTCTTTTACAATTGGGAACCTATAACCAACAAAGGAAGTCATCCCATTACCAAAACATGACTTTGAATCTTATGATTTAAGGTTCCATTATGTTTGTGAATTTTCGCAGTTCTGTGCCGCCCAACTGCTACTTTCAACTCTTTGATTCATCAGTTGGGAGATTGATGTTGATAAACGACTGGCCCCTAGTTCCATCTCGGGTATCGGGTGTTTTTTGCATCAATCACTCATGGTATTACCTCTCTCAAGACTTTAAGAAGCTCTTTCTTTTATGACGTGGGGAGTGAAGAATGAAGTTGGCTTCAAACTCCAATGAAGCTTTCAGGGATTTCCAAAAGGTTCCCTGTTATCCAAGATGGGTTGGTTGACTTGCGTTCGTGGTGGTAGTTCATGATTTACGAGCTCATGTTTGGGTTTGAAATAAGGAGAAGGGATGGCAGGAACTGGTTAATGTGGATTTAAACTAATTTGCAATCAACCAATATTGGATAAATCCACTTCTCTTGGTTGATGAGATGCTCCTCATGGATACCGGGGATGGCAGGAACTGGTTAATGTGGATGTGAAGCAATTTGGGATCAACCTAACTTGGATAAATCCACTTCTCTTGGTTGATGAGATTCTCCTCATGGATGCTTGGCGAAAGTACATTGCATGTTATATAAAGAGTATTGAGTCAGATGTCTGAAACAAACTTTTTTGCAACCAATCCTGTTAAATGAAAATTTTGGGAGGTGGAGTTGGACAGCAGGTTGATAATCTCAAGTACATGAAATATTCATTTGTAAGCGTGATTATTTTTCGTTTCTTTTTCATTTTTCTTCTTCCCTCTAGTGGTTTTTATTTTGGATTCTCCACTTGGAATTTGTTGTTGCTATGTTACTTCAGGAATTTTTTATTTGTAACATGAACTAGATGACTACTATCAAAACTTTTTAAGTGCGGCCTACGTCGCTGTGACTGGGGTAGCAACCTTATTTTCTTTTACACAGAGCTGTCCTAGTTTTACTTGTTTGGCATATAGTTCTGGTATATGCATGAGGGCATTGAATTGTTAATATTCATTGACTTGTTATGTTTTTCTTTTATGATTAGCATTGACTGACTAGTTTTTTATGCACTAAAGGATGTCCATTAATTGTTTTTTCCACAAATTAACCATGTTTCATTTCTGTGTGAGTGTATGACAGGAAACAAATCGATCATTATTTTACATTTTGATACTATGAATTGTTCATATTATGTACTTCATAACAATTATCGATCATTATTTTATATTTTGATACTATGAATTGTTCATATTATGTACTTGATAACTATATGATTGTTATATTTGAAATGTGTGATTTTCCAAAACCTTCTCTTGATATGTTGGTCTTGTTCATCTAAGTAGTGATATGTTTGTATGAATCTAAATACACTTCTTGTTTGAATGTGTTGCCACTACATCTTTATATTCTTGAGTATTGCATTTATATCAAGCAAAAGAAAAGCGATTAAATTTTTAAAAAGAAAAGCGATTAAATTTTTAATGGACCTTTTTTTTTATATATATATTCTCTCATTTTAAGAATTGAATTTTTCTCATTGGGTAAAACAAAAACCGGTTTATTGTTTTTATACTCCAATCATTTGCAAGATGGAGTTTTATTAATTAAACTAATCCACTCTGTAAGTCTCGGTTACGGCCTCCAATGCCATAAACCTGTCTAGTGTAAGTTTTCTCCAGAGATGAGCTAGATAGGGGCATGGTGCATTTTGCTTATCAATTTTACCTCTTTCATTTCTAACCTCTCTCTCTCTCATGAATTGGAATTCTGTTCTATTCATCCATTAACTACCTCTAGATCCTTTTACTTGGCTATGCTATAAACCTATAAAATCCTAACCCTGTGAATAGGGCGGCAATGGACCCCGACCCTGGACGTGAGGGGTAGACCCGATCCGAGAACACGTGGATGCACATGCGTGTGCACACGCACATATGCAATATGTAATCCAAGGATATCTTAATTGGACTTGGAGAAGTGCATGAGATGTTAACATAAAGTGTGTTTCTTTGAGATCATTCTGCTTCAAGTTGGGAATTACATTATTTGTTTCCTTCCTCAATCAACGGACCGTATTTAGGAAACTATAAAGCACTAAAGAGTAAGGTTTTCGCTTAGCCTTGAGATAATCGAAGTTCAGAGGGGGGTGCCGATGATGGGAAAGGTTTCTATGCTTCCCCTACAGCATAACTCATTGTTAGATTTTCGATCCGATGTATCAAAGTATTTTATTTTTAGTTTTTTTTTTTATACAAATTGTAGGAATATGAAATTTGGTACATGCTATTTTCTCATTGGGGCACACCTATAAAAAGTATTAAAATTAAGTTTTTGATAAAATATAATGACCAAAATACCCCTTGAAACTTTCAGGGGTATTTTAATCGTTTTATTTTATTGAAAATATTTGTTTTATATTTTTCGCTAGTGCGAGTTTAATAAAGGAATGGACGTCCAAAATTTGGTGTCAAAATAGTTTATAGAAAAAAAAATTAAAAATAAAATAATGTAGAGACATGATATTGTGATTGGAGCAATCTTAGCCTTCTATTCAGAATGGACGGTTGGATGAAGGGGAGGATATAATTTTTATGCTTTAAGGGAAGAATATAAAGCTTGCCCATTACTGATTAGGAGATTATTACTTATTAGGCGGTCTCCGTAAACATTGAAGAGTTACTTGGATCTTTAGAAAATATTTTCCAAAAAAATTTGTTCTTATATTTTGCGAAAAGTATTTCCTGTGAAATGGATTCCTCCTGTTTGGATAATATCTGGATGCAACTTGAAGGATACATTTCTATTGTTCGGATCATTTGGAAGAAAGTGGTAAGTAATCTATCAAAAAAGGAGTTGGTTCCATAACTTAAGATTTAAATTCAAAATCTATAAAAGAAATCCGAATCACAAATTAAAACTAAATATTTGAGAATTCAATCTGCTGAACTAAATTATGTGGTATCAATTTTCTACAATTCAATGGGACATGGTGTTTTTTTCTTCATATTAGAAGACTTCCAGAGGCTCTCTCTTGTCAAATTCATATCCATAAAGCGGTCATATACCAAAAATAAAGCCCAAAAGAGAGAGATACAAGAGGGCGAATACCAGAATCAGGTGCTTTCATGAGAAAGAGAATTGAATTATGCAGAGCCAAGAAGAGGCGACCAACTATAAATTGTGCATCATCTCTCTCTTGAGGCCCATGTATTTCCCGGACAATTAGTGGTTTACAATACTAAAAACTTCCACAGTAACATGGTGAGGGCAGCTGGTTTGAGCTTAGAATGATTGCGAATGATGCAACCATAGCTAGAGCCCTCTGTAAAACCTGAGAATTTGCAATGAAAACAAGAGGTCTATGTGTTGTCTCCCTTTCTTTAGTAGTAAAAGACCCACCTTTATGAACACACAAATTCATGAGAGCGAATTGCTCTTCTCCATTACCGAAAAGAGAGAAAAAATCTTACCCTTGTTGGTCTCTGCTATGCTTCCATTGTTGTCTTCCTAAACCCTATCTAGGGTTTTGACAATGGTTTTAAAGTGAAAAGATCAAAAACCCTAACTTTTGTTGAGAGAGAGAGTGTGTGTTTTTGTGTGCGGTAGAGAGATAGGAGCAAAGGAAGAAGAATGCTTGTGTTGATGAGAGAGAGAGTAGTTTTTGGGTTTGGGCGAAGGTTGGCAAATGGTGAAGGAGAGAGATATCTGGGGCAGTAGGGTTGCAGAGAATATCTGGTTCGTGGGAAGTGAGTGGGTTGGCAGGAAGGAGAGAATACGACTTGTTCATTGCTCACGCCATGTCAGGCGCATTCTGATTTCTAATTTCAGCTCCGTCGGGGAAATGTGAAGAGAAAACAATTTTTTAGCTGAAGCCTGGAGTACAGATTTCTTCATTTTTGGCTTGAAATGGGGAAACGATTTTTAGGCCAAAACATTTTTCCATGCCAAAATTTAGATCCAAACACTGGAAACCAGTAATTTCCATAGAAATACATTACAGGAAATACTTTTTCAGGGATCCAAATGATCCCTCAAGAGACGGAAAAAAAAGGTCCATAGTGGTTAGTTACTGATTTTTTTTCTATTGTGAACATAATGATCTAGAGCATCAGAATTTCCATTTTCGTCATAATTTGTTTCATTAAAGTTTGATATATGGCTTTGTTCTGTTGTACATTATATTGGTTGATTTCCTTGGTTTCTGTGACTCGGATTTGATAGTTGTATAGATACTATAGAAAGATGAGTAAAGGAGATTTCAAGTGCCCACAGTGATTAGTACCTGGGGCTTTTAGGTTTCTTTAAATAATTTAGTTGGTGTCATGCATTTGAACATGAAATTGAGTCACCAAAATGATATATGTGGCCAAGCTCATGGAGGATCCCTGTTTCAAACTTCAAAGACAGGTTTTAGCCATTGTAGTTTTCTCCAGAACCCTCCTTGGGGCAAGAGAGGAATTCATTAGGGGTTGTGGATTGGACCTGGCTTTGGACTGAGACCGTGAGGCTGCCGGAGAATAGAGCGAATTTTTGAGCAAGAAAGAGAAGGGGTGGGCTGTGAAGTGAGAGGGGTTCGGTAGGAAAGGGCAAGGGGCTATGAGGGTGGTGAATGAAATGAGGGGGAAAGGGCCCTGTGACGTCCAAATTCATGAATGCTATGGATGTAATCTCTCCCCTGCCCCCCTCTTTCAACCTTTCAGTACCTGTTCAAAAGAGAGAATGAACAGGAACAAGAGGTGCAGTTCGCAACATGTTCAAGGATTGTGTCTAAATTTTTTCAGAGGTGTAAAGGTTAAGGTGAATGACACTCTTCCACTTTCCAATTTCTTAATAAACTGTATGTAATTTGTTTTTGGACCCTCTTGTGCTGGTGTTACTTCTAAATCTACTTCAGTAATCAGTTTCCTATGCATGTTGTATACGGTTTCTTTTGAAACCTTCCCTATTCTTCTCTGTTTTCGGAAGGGGATCTATGTTAAAGAGTCATTAGATTCAAAGAAAGAGTTAACTCTGTTAAGAATCTCTCACTTTTTTGAGAGAGTACAAGAGATCCGTTTTCCTCGATCATGGACTAAGCGTGCATTCTTGTTTCTTCTTTTTTTAACAGTACTAAGCCTGCGTTCTTTTGGTTGAGAGAGAGAGATTGGTCTCACTCCGCAACATCGTCAAAGCCTTTTTTCCAACTAATTGGGGTTGGCTATTTCCATGTGGAGATCAAAGCTGTGTAAATCCTAAGGACCATTGTTGTTCTTTTCTCAATTTTCTGGGAGTCCTCTCTCTCTCTGCAGTCCAAACTTCTCTCTCCTACCATTGCTCTGTTCATAGCAAATTCGAGTTATGCATAACTTTTCGAGTTACCCCATTGCATGAAAATTGAAGATATTGACAAATACTCTCATGAATCCTCTCTATGATATTTCGCACCTCAATTAATTGGCATGATGCCAGTTCCTTTGTAAACTTTTGATTCATCTATTTGAAGCTGGATCTTATGTAGAAGTCCGATGGAAATTACAGTAAACATAGAACAGATATTAGCTTGCATTGGCACTTCTTGCAATGGAATTTCTTCTAATTGGGCACTTTGCATGGAGAGAGAGAGAGAGAGAGAGAGAAGTATTTCTACTCAAAGCAGCTTGTAGGGGCTACAATCCAAGGGTTAATGCTTCATCTATCATCATCCTCAGAGCCTTTTCCAACTATTTGAAAAAGGTTAATAATTGAATAATATAATAAATAATGCAAGATATGTACAAAACAACTAACACAGTAATATTATATTTAATATAATATATTTAAATAATTGGATACAATTATTTGTCACCTAAACAAGCCTATAGTCTGAAATTTATATGTTGTTTACTCCATAGAATTGAACCTTACGAGTATTTTAAGACCTCAAAATTTTGAAATGTAACCTCCTCGAACTAGTTACAAGCTTAAAAACAAAAAACAAAAAGGAATCATACATATGTCTCATCATCAACATCTAAGCCTTGTCCCAATTAATGGCTGCACGAATCATGTTTCACCATCATAGGTTCAGGATTCATGAAAAAATATGGCAAAGTTTTATGCTGGATGACTACTTGACACAACCCTCCTCTTTTATCCGGTTTGGGACCGGTATAACGGGTTTGGGTCCAGCTATGGCAGACTTAAATCATACACATGCCCTAAAATAAAATAAAATAAAATTCAACAGATACCATCCAATATTTAGATGGTCGGATCCAAGTGATTAAGAACTTAAAATCTAAATCATCTGAATGAATTTTTTTTTTAAATAATCGTATGCTCATTCTTCTAAAGTGGACACCAAGATTTCAAATTGAGAAATCCTTTCAAATAGCCCTTGTAGTAGGTCATACATTCTCTTTATTTGAACCCCAATTCCCATTGTATACTTATCTTAGTAGCAGCTACAGCAAATCCAGTTACAACCTTACATATGTACTACCAACATAAAGAAGGAAAAATAGGAAAAAGTTTGTATATGGGCCAAGTTACTTAATATACTTTATGAAAGGAAAACTCTAACAACTACATCACCTACTTTTATGACTTTAGCAACCAATTCCACCTTTCTTTCTACATCTTAATTTTCACCTTAACTTCAACCTTTTATAACTTGCTCCAAACTTGCAAGTTAGCAGGGTGGGGCAATAAGTATAAAAGTCACCAACCCATTCAAGAGGACCTGCAAATGTTTCCATCTGGTTACTGTTTGTATCATATGCCATGAACTTTCCTCTAGAGCGCAGTAAGAAAGTATCACCAATCCAAAGTGTGGGATAAACAAAAGCATATCTCAAACCAAATTCCTTCAAATCAGCTCTCACCTGCTCTACCCAGGTTCTCTCTTCATCTAAAACCCAAATGTGAGCTTCCTTTTCTTTGGTAACCAGCATAATGCAAAGCTTACCTTCTCTATCTTGGATTCTGATGTCTCCCATTATAGGCCTCATTGGTGTGGGGATTTTCTGCCATTTCTCCTTCTTCATGTCAAAAGCCACCACAGAATTCCAATCTGAAGAAAATCCATAGCAAGTGGTGCCAATAGACAGTAACATTGAATTGACACCAGGATGAAATGGTGGTTTCGCTCTAGTTCTCTTCCATTCTCCGGTGATCGAATCGAATATTTGGACTGCCCTGAAATTGGAGAGCGAGTGTTGGTTTCGGAAACATCTGGAGTTCACCAAGAGCAAGAGATCGCGCATTCTGGGGTTGAAGTGGAATGCGAAATTGATCACATCAAATTCAAACTCAGGTAGTGGGATGAATTCCCTCTGGATGAGAGGGTTCCCGATTTCAAATGAGCATGACTTTCTCCATGACATCTTTGTTCGAATTAGACAGCATACCATGCCATTGCTGCAGGCTACTTGATCTAAGCCTTTATTATGAAACAGTGTTTTTTGGGAGGATGGAGGATTGTTGAGCTCAAAATCATTGGCATAAAGCAAGTGCCTCTCATTGCAGTTCTCTCCAAGGAAGACATAGAGAGGCTGTGTTTCTAAGGAAGGGGAAATAGAGAAGATTCTCATAAAGTTGTAACAGGAGAGAAACTGTTCCCATGTTTTCGACACAGCCTTGAATCTGTGTATGGTCTCCAAGGGCAATGCTTTGAGGATATCCACCATTATATCATCAGGTAACATACAGGTAAGAGAACCCATTTCTCCCCTTCTTTCCCTCTCAAAAGAGCAGCAAACACGAGAGATTCCCAATGTAGGGAGCCTAGAAAACCAGTCTCTCTCTCTCTCTCTTGTATGGAGCCTTTAAAGCAACTTCCATCCTTCTCTACCAGAGACTAAAATTGGAAATATTCCTGCTATTCCTGGCACATGGCAATGGTATCCTATGTTAGTGATATATTTGTCGTTAGAAGAGAGTTTTGGGGGGTGTATGACACTTGGGTATTCTAGTCTGCAGGCTCTGCCCTAAATACATTGAATTTATTACATTCAGAGAAGCATTCATGAGGATAAGGTAGAATTATACGTATTATTACATACAGCAAAAGCTTGAGTTCAGAAAGTAATCCCCTCTAAGTTGTTGCCAAGTGATTATTTTTGGAAATAAAAGTTTTGGGCTAAATTGTACATTGGTCCCACAGAAAAAGAACATAAAGGGATTCCGGCCCCGGAATACACGGGGAAACACTTGGATCAATTGCCTTCGGCTTGTGGATTCCTGATTCAGAGGTAGGCGGGTGTATCATCCCTAACTCTCAAATCATCTTTATTCAAACAAAGTGCGACACGAGTGATCTCAAACTCTCAAATCATCTTTATTCATGTTTAAGATCAACTAAGTATGTGTAAGATCATTTTTTGGCATAGCTAGAACCATAAAGTCCCAAAACATAAATAGACAAACACCCTATAAATAATATAGCATGGCCTTATTAAAAATGTAAAATTTTGTTTAATTTATTATTGCTATTTATTATGTTTATTTATTTATTAAGAATTCTTCCAGGGAACCTCAAGTACTTTGATTTTCTCTGAAATATCTCATCATGCTTGAAATTTGATG
>NW_006500337.1:1859542-1901670 GCF_000471905.2 Amborella trichopoda | reverse complement strand
TTCTTACAAAGTAACAAAAGAAAGTTTAAACACAACTACAATATCTTTCAGAGTTGATCCTGACGAGCACGCAAAATGAAACCGCAGTTATCCTGAAAAAATGTTTATCATAATTTGATGAGTTTGGCTACTCAGTAAGTGATCATCATAATCCTAAAAATAATCATGGATGAAAGATATCAATATTTTCAAAAAGGAGATCTATTAACAGAAATGCATTAACAGTTTCACCTTAAAAAATGCATAATTAGGTATAATTCGAATAATTGAAATGTGTATAACATTTTTACGGTAGTGCATAATTTAAAATATTTCACAAAATACCCTATTGGCATCCCAAGTAGGTCATCTATATACCCCATCAGCGTCCTGATAGGTCCACTTAATCCCTATCGGCGTCTCAGATAGGTCCACTTAATCCCTGCAGATCCACTTATACCTCACCGGCGTACCGGATGAGTCCACTTAATCCCTACCGGCGTACCAGATAGATCTACTTATACCTCACCGGCGAACCGGATGAGTCCACTTGCATACTTAAAGTATTTCTAAATCTCTTTAAACATTCAAAAGCAGCAATATCATGTACTCAACATATCACTTAAATTATTAATATGAATTTCACTAAAACCATTAATAACAATCACTTTCAATAACATTTCAAAATAACCAATCAAATATTTTGGGCTCAAATTTAGAAAGGTATCAGTTCGTAAAGACATTTAGGCATAATTGTCAATCTAATATGTATAGAAAAACTCTTATAAAAATTCAAGAATACAGAATTATCACAATTTATGGGATGTCAATTCACAAATAAACATTTCACAGACGATGCTATAATCAATTGCAAAAATATTAGTTTTCAAACAATAAGGCAATCATTTGCATATAAAATTTACAATGTCTAAATATTCAAAAAACAGTAGAAAGAAATCTCACAATTTTACTAAAAGCGGAAATATCACATTTATTCCTAATAATTTACAGCATTTAGAATATTTTACAATAAATAAAATATCACAATTTTTACTAAAAAGATTATCCTTCGAGACAATGAGATCGCTTACTTTTGATGACCATGGATCTTCAAAGGTAGTATGCTCCATGGGACACCACAGGGTAATCCTACTAAGCTCATTATAGGGCCGTTCCTCCCATTCTCTCTCGCTCTCTTATTCTTATTTAGACTCTCCTCTATGCTCAACTTGTGGGTTAACTGAATGCGTAGATAGGAGGAGATATAGAGAGAGATAACGGGAGAGGTGGTGTATGAAAGGAGAGAGAGAAGAAAAAGGCATTCGTGAAGTGTCACGCCCCATGGTTGTTGAGTTGCACCAAAACCAACTTTCCATCTAAAATTTTAAAACAATTGATGGCGGACCTAAGGTCCACCCAAATACAATTGCACCATCCAAAACTTTTGTTATTATTGAAACATTTTTATAAAAAGTTAATGCTCCTATTATTTGGCATCCTCAAGACAAAAAATGTGAAGTTATCGGCCAATGAATATTGGGCATAATACTAATCATTATGAGAGAATACTAATTATTTTCGACATAATGAACTATCACTTCAAATTTATTTATTTCCAGTAAGTATTTTATTTTTTTATTTTATTTTATTTTATTTCTATTAACACCACTAATATATATATATATATATTTATTTATTTATTTATTTGAAAGTTTAGGATTGTTACATTCTTCCCCTTTTAAAGATATTTAGTCCTCTAAATTTGTGTACCTGATTACTGAAAAAGAAAAGGGATATTTTTCTCTGATATCGTCTTCTCGTTCCCAAGTCGATTCCTCTCTTGAATGGTACTGCTATAACATACGGACCAAAGGAATCTCCTTGTTGCGCAACACTTGTACTCTTCTATCCAGTATCAAAATTGGCTGCTCAATGAAGGATAAGTCCTTCCTGATCGGTAAAGGTTCATATTTCAAGATATGGGATGGGTTAGGCTGATATTTTCGTAGTGATGATACATGGAAGGCATTATGGACATTTGCCAATTCGGGTGGTAAGGCAAGTCTATAAGCGACACCTTCGACTTTTTTCAGGATTTCAAATGGTCCGATGTAACATGGGCTCAGCTTTCCTTTCTTGCCGAATCTCATAATGCCTTCTATTGGTAAGATCTTTAGGAAAACTCGATCACCTTCCTCAAATTCAAGATCTCTCCGTCGGTTATCGGCATAACTCTTTTGCCGACTCGGAGCTGTCCTGAGCTTTTCTCGAATTAATGCTATCTTATCTCTGGTTACCTGGACAATTTTCTGGCCCCAAAAGCTTTCTTTCACCAACCTCGTCCCAACAGATGGGTGACCTGCATTTCCTCCCATACAGGGCTTCATATGGTGCCTCTGAATACTGGCTTGGAAGCTATTATTATAAGCAAACTCAATCAGGGGTAAATGGTCATCCCAGCTTCCTGCAAAATCAATGACATAGGCCCTCAGCATATCTTCTAAGGTTTGGATGGTTCTCTCCGATTGTCCATCAGTTTGGGGGTGAAAGGCAGTGCTAAAGGTGAGTCTCGTCCCCATGGCTGACTGTAACCTAGTCCAAAATTAGAAGTAAACCGAATATCCCTATCCGATACAATACTGACTGGAACTCCATGCAATCGCACTATTTCCTTAATGTACAACTGGGCCAGTCGATCTAAAGTGTGCGTCGTGCGAATCGGTAGAAAGTGGGCTGCTTTGGTCAGCAGGTCCACAATGACCCAAATGTTATCATGTCCTGAATTTATTCTAGGCAAGCCAGAGACAAAATTCATAGAGATGTGCTCCCACTTCCACTCTAGCACGGGTAAAGGCTGCAACAACCCAGCGGGCCTTTGATGCTCAGCTTTTACTTACTGGCATGTTAGGCACTTAGACACAAATAGTGCTACCTCTTTTTTCATATTATTCCACCAAAAGGCTTTCTTCAGGTCCTGATACATTTTAATACTTCTGGGATGTATCGTATAACGAGAGTGATGTGCTTCTTCCAAGATAGTTTTCTTCACACTCTCATCATTCGGGATACAAACCCAACCTTTGAATCTTAGCAAATCCTCATAACATATACAGAATTCTTCTCTCTTTCGTAGCTTCACCTCTTCTACAATTGTTATAAGCTGAGGGTCTTTCTTTTGTGCCGATCGAATCTGTTGGATTAATTGGGATTCTTCCTTAATATTGGCAATCATACTTACCACACCATTAATGGACGGAGTCGGATGCCAATCCACTATTTCCTCTAACAATCTCATTTCTTGGATCATTAGGTGAGCTAAGACTCTCGTAGATTTTCTACTTAGAGCGTCGGCCACAACGATAGCTTTTTCTGAATGATAATGGATTGTACAGTCATAATTTTTAAGAAATCCATCCATCTTACCTGCCGTATATTTAAATCCTTTTGAGAGAAGATGTATTTCAAGCTCTTAAGATCCGTGTATATTTCGAATTGCTCACCATATAGATAATGCCTCTACATTTTCAAAGCGAATACTATTGCAACCAGCTCCAAGTCATGAATTGGATATTTTTCTCATATTCTTTCAACTGTCTGGATGCATATGCCACTACTTTCCCATATTGCATTAATACACAGCCCAAGCATTTATGTGAAGCATCACTATAAATCACAAATTCCCCACTCCCCTCAATAATTGTTAAAATAGGTGCCAAAGTTAATCGAACTTTTAATTCTTGAAAACTCTCTTCACATTCACTTGTCCACTCAAATTTGACATTTTTCTGTGTCAATGGAGTTGCGATTCGAGAAAATCCTTCTACAAATTTTTTGTAATATCTTGCCAATCCCAAAAAGCTTTGAACTGCAGTCACATTACTTGGTTGTTTCCAATTAACAACGGCTTCAACCTTTGAAGGATCAACTGATAGACTTTCCTTTGATATGACATGTCCTAAAAATGTCACTTGTTCAAGCCAAAATTCACATTTATTAAGTTTGGCATACAATTTATTTTCTCTTAATATTTGCAATACCATTCTTACATGCTGCTCATGTTCCTTCTGATTCTTAGAATAAATTAAAATATCATCAATAAATACCACAATAAATTTATCCAAAAAGGGCTTAAAGACCCGATTCATCAAATCCATAAATGCAACAGGTGCATTGGTTAATCCAAAAGGCATGACTAAAAATTCATAATGGTCATACCTTATTCTGAAAGCTGTCTTGGGAACATCTTCACTTTTAATCTTAAGCTGATGGTATCCAAGTCTAAAATCAAATTTTGAAAACACTTGTGATCCTTGTAATTGATCAACTAAATCATCAATTCTAGGTAATAGTACTTATTTTTCACTATCGCTTGGTGCAACTGTCTATAATCGGTACACAATCTCATGGTCCCATCTTTCTTTTTAACAAACAGTACCAGAGCACCCCAATGTGACACATTGGGCCTGATAAAACCTTTATCTAATAATTCTTCCAATTGTTGTTTAAGTTCCTTAAGTTCTGCAGGTGCCATTCTGTAAGGTGCCTTAGAAATTGGGGCTACCCTTGGCAATAATGCAATAGAGAATTCAATTTCCCTGTCAGATAGTAATCTTGACAATTATTCAGGAAAAACGTCGGGAAATTCTTGGATAACCGGAGTGGTATCCAAATTTTTCTTTTCATTCCTATCTTCTTTGATATATGCAAGAAAGCCTTGACACCCTTTTCGAATGAGGCGATTAGCTCGAATACAGGAGATTAAATATGATGGGGAGTCATGAAGTAAAATACTGGTTGATTCGGAATACTAAAGGTAACCATTTTCTTGTAACAATCAATACTTGCATGGTATACAGAAAGTCAATCCATGCTTAAGATTACATCAAAATCTTGAATTTCTAGGAGTATTAAATCAGTCAACAGTTCATTTTCTTCTATCTTTATTACACAGGATTTGTACATTATACTGGTGTCACTTGAATTTTCCATCGGTGTGGCTACCTCTAGAATGTATTCTAATTATTCTAGTTCTACCTTTAAGTGGCATGCAAAGTGTGGTAACACAAATGAATTAGTAGATCCAGGATCAATCAAAACATGAGATATTTTTTGGAAGATAATAAGAGTACATTGGATCACTGATTTTGAGGCCTGAGCGTCTTGCTGGGTGATCGCAAATACTTTTTCCTTCATCTGAGGATTTCGAGCTATCTCTCCCTGTTTTGGAAGCTGTTGCATCTGTAAGCTAGGACATTCTCTAATCTGGTGCCCCAATTTTCCACATTTAAAATAGGCTCCATTATTCCAATAACAAGGGCTCGATCCATAATTTTTCCCACATTTTTTATATGGTTCTATTGGGGTTTGAAGTGGCAAGGGCCTTGGCTTCTTGTTGCCTTTTCAAACTGTTGTTGATTAGATGGTGTGGGTCTAACCTGACTTTTCTGATTTTTCATCTTTTGGTAATCTTCGAAATCTTTTTCGACAATTTAGGCTCGATCCACTATTTCAACATAAGTTCTCAATTTTAAGACTGATATTCTGCTTTTAATAGCTGGTCTGAGACCCCTTTCAAATTTTTTCACCTTTCTTGCCTCATTGTTAATCATGTATGGTGCAAACCTGGCCAATTCAGTAAACTTGCCCTCATACCGTGCTGTTGTCCGGTTTCCTTAGATTAATTCCAAAAATTCCATTTCTTTTTTATCTCAAATAAAATCTGAGAAATACTTTTCATTAAATGCCTCTAAAAATATCTCCCAAGTCAAGGGTTTATTTTCTTTGAGCAATACTCATTTTGCCATTCGCCACCAATATTGTGCTTCTCCTTCTAACATAAAAACTGCCAAGGCCACGTTCATATCATCAGAACATTCTATTACCTCGAATATTTTCTCCAATTGCATAATCCATCCCTCAGCTTCCAGTGGGTTTACAGTACCCTTAAAAGAAGGTGGGTTCAATTTCTTAAATTGTTCGATATTACTCTCGCCATTTCTCGTAACTGACTGCTTGGGTGGATTGTTGTTTTCCATCTGATGTTGCATTAGAGCAACCATATTTTCCAAGGCTTTGTGAATTCCTTCCATATTAGCTTCAGCTATTCTGTATCTTGACTTCGTCCCAGTCTGTACCCGCAATAAATGTAATTTTAAGTACATTCTTTTTAAATTTCCTAAGAATCTTAAACCTATTGCTTTATACCATATTTGTCACGCCCCAAGAATTTACAATACTGATATTCTTGAGATGTGACAGTCAAAACATATATACATATCTTAATAGGACAAATTTACAATGACGAATTTTTACAAAGTAACAAAAGAAAGTTTAAGCACAACTACAATATCTTTCAGAGTTGATCCTGACAAGCACGCAAATTGAAACCGCAGTTATCTTGAAAAAATACTTACCATAATTTGATGAGTTTGGCTACTCAGTAAGTGATCATCATAATCCTAAAAATAATCATGGATGAAAGATATCAATATTTTCAAAAAGGAGATCTATAACAGAAATGCATCAACAGTTTCACTTAAAAAAATGCATAATTAAGTACAATTCGAATAATTGAAATGCGTATAACATTTTAACGGCAGTGCATAATTCAAAAGATTTCACAAAATACCTTACTGGCGTCTCAAGTAGGTCACCTATATACTCCATCAGCGTCCTGATGGGTCCACTTAATCTCTATCGGCGTCCCAGATAGGTCCACTTAATCTCTACAGGTCCACTTATACCTCACCAGCGTACCGGATGAGTCCACTTAATCCTTACCAGCATACCAAATAGGTCCACTTATACCTCACCGGCGAACCGGATGAGTCCACTTGCATACTTAAAGTATTTCTAGATCTCTTTAAACATTTGAAAGCAACAATATCATGTACTCAACATATCATCGAAATTATTAATATGAATTTCACTGAAACCATTAATAACAATCACTTTCAATAACATTTCAAAACAACCAATCAAATATTTTGGGCTCAAATTTAGAAAGGTAGTAATTCGTAAAGACATTTTAGCATAATTGTCAATCTAATATGTATAGAAAAACTCTTATAGAAATTCAAGAATACGGAATTATCACAATTTATGGGATGTCAATTCGCAAATAAACATTTTACATACGATGTTATAATCAATTGCAAAAATATCAGTTTTCAAACAATAAAGCAGTTATTTTCATATAAAATTTACAATGTCTAAATATTCAAAAACAGTAGAAAGAAATATCACAATTTTACAAAAAAAAAAATATCACATTTATTCCTAATAATTTACAGCATTTAGAATATTTTACAATAGAAAAAATATCACTACAATGAGATCGCTTACTTTTGATGACTATGGATCTTCAAAGGTAGTGTGCTTCATGGGACACCACAGGGTAATCCTACTAAGCTCGTTATGGAGCCGTTCTTCCCATTCTCCCTCTCTCTTATTCTTATTTAGACTCTCCTCTATGCTCATGCATGGATAGGAGAAGGAGATATAGAGAGATATAGGGAGAGGCGGTGTATGAAGGGAGAGGGAAAAAAAAGGCATTCGTGAAGTGTCACGCACTACGGTTGTTGAGTTGCCACCTCAGTGGCCAAAATCAACTTTCCACCTAAAATCTTAAAACAATTGATGGTGGACCTGAGGTCCCCCCAAATATAATTGTATCATCCAAAATTTTTGTTATTATTGAAACATTTTTATAAAAACCTAATGCTCCTATTATTTGGCATCCTCAAAAAAAAAAATGTGAAGTTACCGGCCAATGAATATCGGCGATAATACTAATCATTATAAGATAATACTAATTATTTTCGACATAATGAACAATCACTTCAAAATTATTTATTTCCCGTAAGTATTTTATTTATTTATTTAATTTTATTTATTTCTATTAACACCACTAAGATATATATATATATATATTTTTATTTTATTTTTTTATTTTTATTTATTTTTATTTATTTTTTGAAAGTTTAGAATTGTTACATTTATTTAGTTATTTATTTATCTTATCGATAAAATTCAGTTATTTGATGTCTGACTCACACCCAAGTTCTGCAACTTAAGTTTGATCTAGCATGATATCGCCAACTTGAATTGTTGGTCTTCATGGCTGCAACATGCGCTTTTTTGCTTAGCCAAAAATTGTAACCTACACGGAGGTTATTCTTAGGTTTCCATGTTTGAGGGTAATTTCGTGAGTGAAATTATCACCTAAAGTTATGGGTTTAGGCCGGAACATGAAATGTGACTCATTTGTCATAAGGATTATGGTCCCTGTTTCAGAATACACCTAAAACCCACTCTAAATCTAAAGGGTTATTTTAGAATACGTTAAAATTTTAGTATTCTAGATTTTTTTATCATAAAATATATTTACATAGTCAAAGATGACTTTTGATCATAAAAATTCTTTGTTTTCTAGAAAAGGTATTTTGATCAATTCAAAATCCATCTAAAATTCAATTTCAAATTTAAGAAATTCCTTTTGGCTTTTTTTTTAATGATGATTGGGATTTAAAAACAATTTAAAACTACAAAAATGCCTTTATCGAAATTTTAAGCAAGCCATTGTTAATGTAAATTTTATATTTATAAGGACATTTGTCGTTAATAATTTTGAAGTATTGAATTCCAAGTTCACCAATAGTAGAGTAGTAAAGTGTATTCTATAATAATCCAAATGTAAAAAGTTAGCCTAAAATACACTATACTAACAGTGAACTTAAAATTTCGTTCTTCAAAAAAATTGACCAGTAAAGAGTTCTTGCGTTGTCAAAAATGACTTTTTGTAGAAAGAGTGTCGTTAGTATAGAGTCGAGGCTCTAAATAATCAAACTAAAATGCACTTTCAATTAGTGTCGAGAAATGTGTTTTCAATAGTATAAATATTTTGGATAGCCTTAAAATATATTTTTATATTTAATTATAAAATTTAAATCTTAAAAAATAGTGTAGATTCAACAGATCTATGAAAACTTGAAAATCTTGAAAGTTGACAGTCCAAAAATGCGTTACAAGATGCATTATTTCCAAAACTTAAAATCCATTTTTTTTCTCATGTCCATGCATCTTGATGTCAAGATGATCAATTTGAGGATATTTGGGCATCAAAACAACCTCTTCTAGTAAATTTTTTTATGTGGACTATAATTTGATTGTTTAGAGCCTCTGCTCTATATAAACTTTTTCTTTAGTAAAATTTTTTTATGTTTTGGAAAGGGCATTTTTGTTTTTTTTAAATTCCAACCTCAACTTCTAATTCAAAAAGACTGATGAAAGTCCTTTATTGGAATTTTCAATAAAGCCTTTACTATTATATTTGCATGGTCAAAAAATTCAGAATATTAAAGTCTAATTTCACTATTAGTATGATATATTCTAGAGTAACCTAAATCTAAATTACCAAAGTAACACCAGATCTTAACCCCATGAAAACCACATCGGAATAGGATAAAAGAATTACTATCTTATTGGAAATTGAACAAGATATCCAACCATTCAAGTCCCATGTCAACTTGATGCAATGTTTGGACATAGTTGCATAAAAATGAAATAACATATATGGGAAAGGTTTCTAAACTTTCCCTATTGTGTAGAAGATATATGCTTCTCTCCCTATCGAGCCGTTTAATTTAGATCAAGTGAGCCACTGATAGTTTGATCTAGATCCAACGCTTCAGAGTATTTTATTTTTAATTTGTTTTTTACAAATTATATGAATATGAAATTTGGTATGTGCTATCATCTCAATGGGACGCACCTAAAAAAATATTAAAAAGAATTTTTTGATAAAATATAATGACCAAAATACCTTTTAAAACTTTTAGGGGTATTTTAGGTATTTTATTTATTGATAATATTTTTTCTATATATTTTTACAAAAGTGAGTTTAAAAGAGAAATAGACGCCCAACATTTGGTGTCAAAATATTTTGTAAAAACAATTAACAATAAAATAGTGTAGAGACGTGACATTGTGATTGGGACCCTCTCAACCACCCATTCAAAATGGATGGTTGGATAAGGGGAGTATATAAGTTTTATGTAGTAGGAGAAACATAGAAAGCTTTTTCTTTTTTTGAACTGTAACGTACGGCTTATCATTGATTCAAATGTAAATTAGAAGATGTTCTAGCAAAGACATAAGATTACAGAAACCAAGTAACCAATAGAGAGAGAGTATGAACTCCTCCTTTGACGAAAACATTGGCATCTTCATTCGTCTCTCCATAACAATGTTTAACAGTTGCCATAGATGTTGACAAAATATCCCAAATTTGATAAAAAATAGTCCTTAATCTCCAAGAAATATGGGTTTTTATCTTATTCCAAGCAATGATATTTGTCGAGTCTCCTTCGACAATTATGCCCCTTCCAAAGTGTATAGTAATTTCAAACCTTGTAGTAAACCTTGTGCTTCCACCTCAATTGTTGTTGTGATACCACAAGGATCCTAGTTAAAAAAATATAATATGGCCCAAATTATTTATGATGAGACCACCATAGCCAGCTGGCCATAGATTGCCAAGTGAACTTCCAGTAAAATTAAGTTTGAAGGAATTCACCAGTGGTGGAATCCAAACAACTCACTACCAAGGAATTGTTAATGATAAGATTTTTAGGAATAAATTCATTATCCTTATGTGCAATGAACCAATCACTGTAACTGCCAAAATATTTGATTTTAATATAAACAAATATGTACTTATACTATCAAAAACTCTTCTATTTCTTTCTTTCCACACAATCCAAAGAAGACTAATCCAAATAGATCTTCAAAAAATCGTTCCCATCTTTGAAATATTGGGTGTGATCCATTGGTCAAGAAGAGCTCTGGTATTTTGGGGCAAAGGTAATGACATATTGAGGCACTACCAAGCTTAATCCCAAATATATGTAACAAAAGGGCATGAGAGGAAAAAATGATGCGAAGTTTCATCATTGTCATTGCATAGGATACATACATTGATGATAATAACTCTCTTTTTCTCAAGTGGTTAACAGTTGCTAATTTATCTTGGCACAAGATCCATAAGAATAGCTGAACTTTAAGAGGCACATGCAATTTCTTAATCTTGAACAATCAGCATCCAAGTCTCTCTAATGATAAGAAAATAATAGTTTGTAAGTTGACTTAATCAAAAAATCTGTCGAAAGGGTAAGATCCCAAATAAAGCTATCGTCTATATTTGGAGTCAAATATGTGTCATTCAATAATTCCAACAATGTTTGAAACTCCGCAATGAATCTATCTGGACCTCTCCTGTACCTCAATAATTCCAATATATTTGGAGTCAAATATGTGTTATTCATATATATTTATTTATGGTGCACCATATATGGGATGTGGTACGCATTTTAACATAAGCCGATTGTGTGAATTCCACCATATTTGGGAAAACTTGGAGGCATCTCGAGGTTTTTTAAGTAGGAGCCCTATTTGATACATTTTGAATAGAGAATTAATGCCATTCAATCAAAACCATGTGATGGAGATCTTTGATGTGACACTTCATGTAGATGACGTCATACCTCTCATAAAGAGAAAAACTATCATTATTAAAAAAATTCTCCATATACAAAACATGTGTAAATACATATAGTTTATATGGCTTGAAATTTTGTAAAGCACACTCTTGATCCAAATAATAAATCCAAAAAGGAAAAAGAAATGAGTTTGCACAAATATGGTTAGAAATAGTTCCTCCTCTAACAAGGAATCTAAATCATCCATTTGGTAAAGTTTAATATTCAGGCCTTTTAAAATTCACATTCATATTTTTTTTCTTTGTTAACATTGTTTATCTAATAATAACAAAGACATCTAACAATTTTGGAAAAAGGAAAAATCCTTCTAAAGATTAGATCTAAGCATCTCACTTAACAGACGACCTATATTAAGTGGCTTGCAAAAAACACTTTTAGGGATGTGTATTCAAATTTTATTATTTTGTTATTGTTCATCAAAATGAAAAGAGTATATATTTAAAAACTGAAATCAAATAAATAGCTTTAAAATGGTTTTTGGAGATTGTTTCATTATATTACTATAAATTGTTGCATGAAGTAGGTTAAAATAGGGCCGAGGCCTTGTGAAAAAAAGTAAAGTTCCATCTTAAATAAAAAATTGTAGCTCCAACATCGGAAAACTTTCAAATTGATTATCTCGACCTCGATCTTTATAGATGTGAAAAAAATAGATTTCTAGACAATCCATTTTCAAGTGTTCTCAAATCCAAGAGATTTAGCAGATTTTGAGTTAGAAATTTCATAATCATTATTTGTGGCCTGTGAGGGCCGGGCTAGGACCAAGTTGGCCTGGTCAGGGTTGGGCTAGGGTCAAGGTTGGCCCAGTCCAGTCCTGGCCTGTAGCTGCCCTTATAGGAAAGTGATATTTTGTACATTTGAACTTCATTTATATGTAAAATAAGAAATACGCTTTCTTGATTTTTTAATTTCAATTTACAAATGTTATTATCTTTTTTCCATCTTAAAATTAGGATTGCACAAGATAAGTTTTTACAATAAGGTCCTAATAAATATAATCTATTTCTGTATAGGTTGATTAAAGAATATGAAATTTTGAAATTTTACTTTCAATGCAAATTTTTATGGCTTAAAAAAATTTGTTTCAACTTAAAATATTAGATTAAAAAATAGTTTGTAATTAGATTTATTACGCCTGTACAATAAAATATGAAACCATAACACCTCATTCGATTAGGGAAATTACACAGCGAGGTTTCTTCATGAAAAAAAAAAAAACAAATAAAAACCAAAATATTCTTAAATTTCAAACTATATGAATAAGATATGAAAAAGAAAAGGAAAATATTAAATTTTATAAGGAAAAAGTTAAAATAAGGCCTAGGCATTATGAAAAAAAAGTAAAGCCGCATCTCAAATCTTACCAAAAAATTGCAGTTCTGATGTTGAAAAACCCACAAATCAATTAGCTCGACCTTGATTATTATAGATGTGAGAAATAACGATATCAAGCCCTGAAAATAATGCAACATATCATTTGGATGTCCATTTCAAATGTTTATGAATCCACAAGATCTGTACCATCTTTTAAGCTACACATTTACAATTGAGGATGGGAATAGATTTTACAGCATCATATGAAGTTAGCATCAAAGGAAGTTTTCATTTTCAGAGTATTTTTTGGATGAGGTTTTGCGGTAGGCTTTACCTTTTTTTAAAATGCCTAAGCTTTATAGAAACCACATCCTTTTCTACAACATGTGAGCTTAAAATGATTTCATCTCTTTTTTTCCGTGGCGATAGCCTGAAAAAGTGAATCACGTAAATCTGGTGCCAATAAAATTTATTTTTTATTTGCTTTATTGCATGTTTTTCCACTCATGCACGTAAATTTTAACTTAATTTTGTTTCCATAGTTCCTTATGCACATAGGTTTTAGCTTAATTTTGTTTCTATATTTCCTAGCTCCGCTGCGAGCATCCAAGGGGTGAGCCCAACAAGAACTTCCAAATTAACCTTAGGAAAAAAAAAAGGCATAAAAAAAAGAAGAAAATCCTTATCAGCCACAAACATCCTTCAAAGACCAATATATCATATTAAAAGAGAAAAACAATGCATGTACATCAATTTTGATAGTTAATGAAAACTATCGTATTAACCTTGAACAAGGAAAAAATAATAATAAAAAGAAAGAAAACAACTTCCTTGACCCATCCCAAGCTCGAGTAAAGGAGTGGGTTGTGTTAGGTTGACATCCAATATAAAATTATACCAAAACTTATCAAGAGTCCGCTATTTGTGAAATGAGCAGAAGTTAGCTACGGGGCAAAGCCAACCCCAAATAGTTAAAAAAAAAACTTGGATAATAATGAAAGAAAAAAATAGCTTTTCCCCTCTTTACTTGCCACCCGAGTTGAACCCTTTGCAAGCCAAAAAGGTTGGCCGATAGTTTACAAAGCGGCCTACATCATATTGAAGTTGTTCTCTATTCAGTTCACCACCATTTTTGTTGTGTATTATGAATTCATTGCTCCAAATCTTCAACACAAGCATGTGACCAATCAAGAGGACTAGACGCACATATCGCCCATGGAGTCCAAGTTTATTCAAATCTACCTTCAACACCATCGCCCACCTCTCTCCATTGAAGACCCTAACTTGTGCTTGCAAACCTTCCTCTGTTACTGTTGCTAAAGAGAGGTTTCCATTCCACTCTTGGACTTTCCGGTATGCATTCGAAATCTTCATATGAGCCTTTGGATTATGGATGCATCCCCATTCCTCACGCTACATGTCGAAAGAAAGTATCACGAACTTACTGTTAGAAAAGCAATAAAAATTGGTACCGATAGATGCAGGTATTGCCGACCCAGCTATTGGAATTGGCAGCATTTTGTAGCAGCCTCCAATTCGCAACCGATGAATCGAAGATCCAAAAGAAGACCAACTTACTATTTGAAATAATGGAATAGCCTTTGGACCTAGCGAGGGAAGCCATCTGTCCTCTTAGTTTTGAAGAATAAGCTTGGGGTACTGCTAAGATCTTGAAGTTTCGAGTCATGGGCTTGAAATAGAATCCAAACTCAGAGATTTCTAATGCTAGCTCTGGACAAAAAAGAAATTCTTCTTGGGTGATAGGATTCCCAACCACAAGGTGATGATTTGGAACCAAGGAGAATTATTTTTGGGTGATAGGATTCCCAACCATAGAGTGATGATTTTACCTGTTTATTGTCGACGAAGTGCGTTTTATTTGCGGTCGAACCATTATTGTCGACGAAGTGCATTTTCTTTTCGATTGGACTAAACAACATAATATGCCATTGCTGCACTCCATCCGTTTCAGGTGTTGGTGTTGAAAGAGTGTTTCTTTGTAGGCTGAAGGATTACTAAGTTCGAGATCATTGGCATAGAACAGTTGTTGGCGCTTGCGATCATTGGAGTATTGAAGGATGAGAGAGAGGCCGAAACAGATTCGACGAAATAAGTACTTTCCATTATTTGGAGACTGCCCTGATTCTGCATATAGACTTACGAGGTAGTGGTTCTAAACTATCAGTAACAAGATGATCAGGAAGGACCGGAGAGAGGGCTGGAAAGAGATAAACCATGTTGAACTCTTATACAAGTAAAAAAAACAAATAAGACAAATAGCAAAATTGGGGGAAACAAATTTAATTAACTGAAAACAACGGCAATAACAAAAGAGCAATCTCCAAAGATGCATACTCAAACAAACACAAATTCGAATTCCAACAATGAATAACAATTTTACATGCAAAAGGTCTAAAACCCGACATGCTAATTTTTCACAAATAAAGATTGAGAATTTTTCACAAATCAAGATTGAAAAAAATATAATCGACAGGCTGATTTTTGACAAATAAAGATCGTTGCAATATGGCTTTTACATGAGAGAACCGGGCTCTTACATGAAAGAACAAACTCAATTTATTACAAAGCTTCTCTCTCAACATAACCCAAGTATTCTGTGCACAACCCCTTTAATTCATTGTGTCTCTACAGTCTCTATTTATAGAGAAAAGAAGGAAATTTGAAAGAGGGTCAACATGGAAATACTAACTTATCTTCCTAATTAAACCATAAAGTGATAAACCTAATCTGATGAACTCCTATCATTTAATGAGTTTATCATATGGGAAATATAGAATTCCTAATATTACCTCCCAAGAAAAGAACTCCCACAAAATTAGAAAACCAAAAGTGTCCATTTATATTAGGAAACCTAAAACTAATCCCATGTGACTTGGGATTCAAGATATATCCCAACAGTAACTAACTGTTCCTATTTTAAAAAATAACCCTTTGTCTCTCTCGCCACCTCTGGAAAATTGTTTCCATTATCTACAAAACCCTTAAAACCCCAGAAAGACAAAAATACCTAAACAACCATTGTAAAATTTATCTATTACTGTTTCTAATAAACATCCCCTTAACCTGTATTTATAGATTTCAAATAAAAATCTAAAATCGTAGGAGAACTCCAAATAGAAAACAATAAATATTATAGAAAGTTTCCCATTCTAGACAATGGGAAACTTCTTATCAACTAATTGTCCCAAAGGTTAAATTTGATGTTTCAAGTTCAAAAATACAAAAAGGGAATAGTTAATATTTAACATTGCCGTTTGTGTTTTTCCATGCAAGTAAATATGTCTTAGTTATTGTACAAAGAATAAGGAAAGTTGAAGAAGGATTTCCTTTATCCAGACTTTGGAGTAGAGAGGAAACACCCATAAAACATAATTGATGGAGGACCGTCCGATGGTTCATCATTTGTTTTTCAAAACGACATTTGGTTAAAAATCAGGGGTGGCAATGGGTCGGGTTGGGTCTGGGTCAGCTGGCCCAAGAACCGGACCTGACCCAAAAAATAAAAAATATATATTCTTAAATATATTTAAATATGGGAAAAGTTTATATAGAGGCTCTAAACAAACAAATTAGAGCCTACCTCAAAACTTTCTCTAGAAGATGTTGTTTTGATGCTCAAATATCCTCAAATCGATCATCTCGACATCAAGATACATGGACATGAGAAAAAAATGGATTTCACGTTTTGGAAATAGTGTATTTTGTAACGTATTATTAGACCGTCAATTTTAAAGATTTTAAATTTTTCATAGATATCATCGATCTACAATGCTATCAAATTCTAGTATTGAAACCACATTCCTCGACACTGTTTGAAGTTACGCTCTAATTGGATTGTTTAGAACCTAGGCTATATACAAACCTCACCCTTTAAATATTGTGTTAAATATATACATGTATTATTTAAATATTATAATTAAAATTATATAGTTATATTTATTTTAAAATTTATTTAAATATTATATATTAAATACTATTTAAATGTTAACACTATTCGGGTTGGGCAGACCCAGACCCAAATAGAGTTTGGGTCCAAATTTTGGACCCGGATTCGACCCACCAGGTCCAATTTTTGGACTCATACCAAACCCAAATTAGGTATGTCGTCGGGTCCTGGATGGGTCCGAGTCCACTGCCACCCCTAATTAGTCTAAAAATCTATCAACCCATCCGCGAGATGCCCTAATTTACATTGTGTTAGTTTTTATGGGAAAAGTTTACATATATCTTCAAATTAAAATTTTAGGGTATGTTTTTAAATTACTTATTCATATTGAGAATCCCATGCTAAATAGTTGCCACCGTATCGAGCAAGGATCAAATGCAATGGTTGTATTATAGTATAATGCAATGACACTACTAGAAAACCATGTTTTTGGTATTTGTATGACCTCAAATTTTCCACACGCACTCTCTTTATCTCAATAATCAATCTCTAAAAAAAAAAAAGTTCAATTTGAATCCTAGATGTGGTCAAAATGCATCCCCTCCACATATGAATCTAGACCATTCATTTTATGAATTTCAAGATCTTAGCTTTTATAAACTCAAAATCAGTTTTTTCTTTTTTAACATTGTCCATCTAATAATAATAAAGCCATCCAAAAAAATTGGAAATGAAAAAATGCTTCTAAGGCCTAGATCTAAGCATCTCACCAAAATGAACGCCTTATGTTAATTGGGCTAAAAAAGTATTTTTTAGGTTGTGTTTTCAAATTTTTCTTTTTTTTTGTGATTGTTCGCTAGAATGAAAAGAGTGTATATTTCAAACTTAAGAGTGTATATTTCAAACTTTAGATCAAACAAATGGCCATAAGATGGTTTTTTAAGGTTGTTGCATCATATTAGTATACATCAGTTGCATGAAATCATTGGCCCACTGTATCTCTCTCTTTCTCTTTTATTTTTTATTTTTTAATGTTACCTTTTTCTATCTCGTTTATTTCTTTCTTTTTTTTTGGAAAAATTGCATAAAATTCTTAAAAGTAAACTTTCTAGGCATTTTACCCACCCTAATTTTTTTAGCATATTTTTCTCAAAAATCAAGTTTTATAGTAAATACCCCCAATACACAAAATTTCATTTTTTGACGAAAATACCCTTCCCATACATATCAAATCATTTTTTAGATCCCAATACAAGGAAATGCCGGACCTCGGTTGTATATTGCCGGACCCATCCATTTTGCTGGACCTGAACTGTACACTGTCGGGTCGCCTATTCTAGACAAAATTTTGCCAGACTGTAGGTCACAAATGGTGAACTGCACTTGTAAAACACCGAAACGACCGTTACGCCAGTGACATAATCGCGGACTGCTTACGCCAAACCGCACACTCTAGTGACATAAACGCCGGACCGCCTCTTCCATACGCCAGACCGCACACTCTAGTGACATAAGTGCTGGGCCGCCTCTTCCAAACATCGGATCGCCATGGTGAAGTGTCGAATCGCCATAAATCAGTGACTTAAGTGCCAGACCGCCTCTTCCAAATATCGACCACCATGATGAAGTGCCGGACCTTCAAATCCAGTGACTTAAGTATCGAAATGCCTATTCCAAATGCTGGATTGCATGGTGAAGTGCCGCACTGCCATGGTCAAAGTGTGAGGTAAGAGAGGGTATTTTAGTCTTTTTTTTTTTTTTGAGTTGGAGGTTATTTGTTAGGAAACATGGTGTTGGGGATAAACTTACTCGCATAAGATAGGTAGGGAGTAAATGGCTCAGAAAGTCCATCTGTTGGGTTTTTATGCAATTTTTTTTTGTTTAATGACCTCTCTCTCAACTTCTAAAAGGGATTTGGTTAGCCGCAACGTACAAGATAATCCTCTTGTCCGTTTATAAGTTTTTGAATGAATTCAATAAGGTGTTGCCTTCCAAGTTAGTGCCACGATTAAACGAGCCTCGAGAGCATACTGTCTGTTTATTCCCTTGGGTAAATCTTAACGTGTTGCCTTCCAAGTTAGTGCCACGTTTAAACGAGCCTCGAGAGCATACTGTCTGTTTATTCCCTTGCGTAAATCTTAAGGCAAAAAATATTTTTAGGATGCCCTAGCCCTAGCCCTAGCCAAGCTTCGAGCTGCTTTCTCTGCTCGCTGAGACACTACTGAAGCCCCTGTCCTGGTGCGTTTTGTCAATCTCAGGCCATCTCTTTGTTCATTTTATCTCTAATTTCAAAGCAGAGGAAACCCTAAAATAAAATGAGAAAGAAACAAAATCCCGTAACAAAAAGACCCATTAAACACCCTCTCCCTCTGACTTCGTACTCTCTTTGTTTTCTACATCAAATCTCTCATTTTCTCTGTTTTCTCCCTCTGATTTCATACTTTCTCTGTGTATCTACTTTCTTTGAGAATGATGGTCTTATTTATTGAGTTTTTATTTTTATCCATATTTTAGGGTATTCCTCCTCTCTCTATAAATTTTTTTTTTTATCTGGATTTTATTGGGTTGCTATTAGAACTGGTATCCTGTTTCATGGAGTTTATTTGGCGTTTTTTTCTACTAGTACTTTAGTTTTTGTGCACGCCAAACCTCCATACTATGTTTTGAGCTCACACTCTGCCTGATATTTTCTTTTGATGATTCAATAATTGTTCTTGCTACCCTTGCTTGGTTGTAGATTCGCCACGATGTTGTCTTGCATTTACAATGTTGGCCTCTAGGTTAGAAAGCCAATGAATTTGAATATTGACTGATTTCATTGTATTATTTCCCACGTTTGGTGCTGATGTTCATCAAGAAGGGAAAGCCGCAGGCTGTCTGCAAGTATTGGCTTTCTTGCTTCTCTGGAAATTAATGCCTTCTTTTTTTTCTTGGCTATGATGCCAAGCATGTCTCAAAGTTGTAAAGAATGATACAAAGCATTAGCTTATATTTGAGGGCATTTTTCCCATTTTTCTCTTCTTCGTCAGTTATTGGGTCATCTATATGATCTGTTTCATGGATACTTTTCTGTGTTTTTCTACTGTGGAATAGATTTGTGTTTTCCACATTGACTGCAAATGTTTTTGGTTTTCTCTTGTCAAGTTCATTGCCATTATAAATTTCTTTATGTGTCTATGATAATAATTATTTGTTGTTAAAATATTCTATATTGGGTTTATTGGGTGGTTTCTTATGTTTTGGGAGCTTCCATTTGATGATTGTTGATTGTTTTTTGAGAATTCAGTATGTTTGTATTTTTTGTGGTGGTTTTGTGCTTTATGAAATGTGAAATTGAAATTGATGTTGGTTGAATGTTTGGTGTGCATTTGAGGTGTTTGTGAATGTTCATAAATTTGTTTTGTATCAAATGTTTTTGAGCTCTTATAGCTGTGAAGAATAATTCCTACTGATTTTTACTATTTTTCAGTGTTTTCACTCTAATAGTGATATTGAACCTATCAACACAAATAATGCTATGCGTTGCATTTGGCTTTATGAGAAATCCAATTAGGTATAAAGGGAAGGACAATATCATTAGCTTATATTCTGAGAAATCCCAATTTTTTAAGGATCCATGTCCAAGTTGGGTTACATATTCAATACATTATGGATTACATATTCAATCCAAATTTGGTTTGGTATGCAATATCCATTTTTTTGGGTGTTGTGGTTTGGTTTGGTATGCAGGACAAATTTTGGGTGTTGTGGTTTGGATTGGTATGCTGAACACTTTTTATTTGTGGACGAATGTGAGAATTGACATAAGTTACTGCAATAGCTAGATTCGATGTTACATATGATAAGCTAGTTTTTATGTATTATGTTTTTTGTGAGGAACAATCATATGTGGTGGTCTTGCTTGACTGCATAAAATTAGCTGTCATTTTAGTTGTTTTATGCTTTGTTTGTTTGTTTTTATTTTTATTTTTTATTTTTATGTTTATTTTAGGAAATTTTCTGTTTTTTGTTTTTCATTCTTCTCTTTTGTGGTGTGTTATTAATTTGTAGCCAATTAGGCCTTTCTGAGAAATCGAATTAGTCATAAAATATTTTAAAGATCCATGTCCAAATTGGGTTACATTTTGAATACATTATGGATTACATTTTTGGAGATGTATGAATTGAACTTCTATGCTTGAATCTCATTAGCTTATATACAACTTCAAAGGAAAGGACAATGAGCTTTTATAATGGTATAACATAGCAATTTATTTATTTTATTGGAGATGGTCTTATCACTTTTGTTTAGTGTTTGAAGTTATGTGTTGATAGAGTATGTGTTATTCTGGTTTGTAGTTTAAAAGATGAATACCTTTGTTTTATAGAAATTGGGGAGTAGATATTATATGTGCCTTACATAATGGAGGAAATTGACGAGCGTGAGAGGAAGAGGAAGATGATGGAGAGGTATGCTGTTTACATCGCAACTCTATGTGCGGTTAGTGCAGCTATTGCTGCTTGTAGTTGTAGAAAAAAGAGTCACATATGTAGGTCATTGGGTACGAAGTACCACCTAGAGATAATAAATAAAGGAGACGTGGATTGTGGAGATCAAATTTGTATGAGTAGGGCAGCGTTCTGCAACCTACGAGATCTCCTCAAGGAACGGGGAAAGATGAATGACACAATGGGAGTATCAATAGATGAACAACTTGTGATGTTCTTACATACCCTGAGCCATAACTTGTGATCAATCATGCATTTGGCCATTCGGGAGAGACTATTAGACTGTGTCAGTCGGCACTTCAATCGAGTGTTGGATGCAGTCATAGGACTTCATGGGGATTTCATTAAACCTCCAGAGACGATCATGCCACCCAAAATACTTCTTAAAAAAGAGATGTTCCTCCCTTATTTTAAGGTGGAGATAACATATTCATACTTTGCGCTTCTACTTAAATAATGTATATTCACTTGACCTTCAAACTACTTGTACTTTTTAATATTTTTTAGGATTGTATCGGAGCAATTGATGGCACTCATATCCCAGCCATTGTGCCTTGTGCACTGCAAGGAACATACCGAAATCGAAAGAGGTTCATCTCTCAGAAAGTCATGGGTGTGTGCTCCTTTAATTTTAACATTCCAATATGTACTCGTTGGTTGGGAAGGGTCAACATCAGATTCATGCATTCTGCATTCTTCTCTATCGAATCTTGACCCTCTTTGAGTTCCTTCTGGTACAAATATCTACACTAGAGTAGTTGACCTAACACACCTATGGATATGGATATGGATATGGCACAAGGTTTCAAAAAACGCTAGGCGGCCTGCCTGGCGCCCAGAACTTCGGGTGTCCTGTAGTGCAAATTCTTAGCATTTTTTCATATATTTGCTATCCAAATTCGCATAGATGCGTATATTTGTGTCAAATTTTGTAATTTATTCCATTTGAAAATATCGCAAGTTCGCAACATATGTTTTTGTATACAAACATATCACATATCTCAGGTTGAGAATAAACTTGTTCAAAATTTCAAACCGTACAAAAGTAACAAAACATTTAAAAGTCTAATAAACTATTGTAAGGTCTCCAACTCTCATATTCTCTATATTCTATATCGATAAAATAAACCATAATAACATCCAGGTCTCCAACTTTCCAAGTCTTCAACAAACTGACTTCCAAAACTATAAAAGACCATTAAACCACAACAAAATAGTCCACAAAGACAAAAAAAGTATAAACCACATAACAAAATAATCAAAATGTCTAAAGCCCAAATCAAGTTGGTGCAATAAAGTTACTACAAAAGAAGAGAGAAGACATCAATAAGAATAAAAAGCATCATCTTCATTGCTTCCATCTGCATCAGAATCGAGACCGTCATCATTAGAATCATCACCCTCTTTAACATATTCCTCTTCTTTCAAAGATTCTTTTGAATCTGCCCCCTCTTCCTCTATCTCCCTTCGTGAGTGTGAAGTACCAGCAGACGTCATTGCTCGAGTGGCCCTCCTAGGATCAGAAGCTTGCCCCGAAGCCTCCTCGACCATTTTCCATGTCAACCCCCCCCCTCCCCCCCCCCCCCAAGGAAAACCTCCTCAGTGCTTGGGTCACCAACTAGCCAATCTGAAGCATTCTTCATGTGTTTCGAAGAGACAAGATCCTTCTTTGAATGATTTTTCTTCTCCTTGAGCCTTTTATTCTCTCTAACAAAAACTAAGTCATTGAACTTCTTTTGCTCAAGCCTATTTCTTCTCTTTGTATGCACCTATAAGGAAAAATGCACAAGTAACTACTATGAGTCTATGAATCTATATTAGAAAAATGAACTTGTAAACAAGAACTCCAATTGCGCTCACAACCAGAAGAGGTAGTTGTCAAATTCAAGATCTGTATAGCCATCTTCTAGAGGTTTGGAGCGCTACTCCCATGTTGTCTCCACCATTGGACCACAATGTGTGGGCAACTTTTATAATTAATTTAGGTATCTAACATTATCACACATAATTTTAGAAACTTGAAAGAAAATTATAATTTATAAAACAAAAGTAAAAAATATATTACTTGGTTCGTCTTTGTTTCTCTATCTTAATGCCATATCTTTCGCAAATGACATCAAAGAGCACTTGTACAAAATAAGCTCTTCAGTTGATATCTTATCATGGATATGTGGATCGGGAACTAATTTCTCAAGGCACTCATTAAAACCTTCCATAATTATTCTTTTTGACTCAATATGTTCATCTGCATAAAAGAATTTGGGTTCAAGTAGTACCCCGCTGCATGCAATGGTCTATGGAGCTGCTTAACCCATTTGTCACCTATAATCTCCCAAATTCGGTCATACTTGGCTGCATCATTGCCCAAATTCTCTGCAATCTCATTCTTAGCCCTTTCCATTGCATCCTATATAAAGCCCATGGAGGGTTTATCAGCATTAACGAAGCTCAAGACCTTCACCAAGGGAAGAAATACTAATATCGCATGCTTCACCCTACGCCAAAAATATTTTGAAAGAACAATATCCCGTGCCTTTTTTCTCTTGCAATCTCTAGACCACTTACACTTACTCCACTCCTTTGAAGCAAAGATAGACCTTAATGCGATCCTCCTCCTATACATGCTCTGTAGACTAAGGTAGGTAGTGACAAATCTAGTGACCCTAGGCCTCACTAACTCTCTCTTCTTTGTAAACTTGCGCATCATGTTAAGGGTAAGTATGTGACTGTATATGAAGATTGTAACCTCCTTAGTCTTAAAAAGAATTCCTTTAATAGTAGGCAAATCACCAATGGCCTCAAGCATAAGATCTACGCAATGTGCAGCGCAAGGAGTCCAAAATATGTGAGGCCTCTTCTGTTGGAGCAAATGACCTATAATTAGATTGGGAGCAACATTATCTGTGACCACTTGAATTACAAGTTCCTACCCAATCTCCTCAATGCCCATATTAATGACAGAAAATATATAATGAGCATCATGAATATCATTGGAAGCATCAATTGATCGCAAAAAAACTATACTTGAGGGGCAATTTTCAAACAAATTCATGTTACTCCTCCTCCTATCTCTCCACTTACCTGTCATTAAAGAAACCCCAAATTTAGCCCACCCCTCCTTATGGGTCTTGAGATATTTATTAGTGTACTCAACTTCTTTCTTTAGTAGTGTCTCTCCAATCTCATAAGGAGTAGGACCTTTCAAACCTGGCCCAAATTGCCCAATTGCTTCCAACATTGTATGGAAGCTATTCAAGCGAGCGGTGTTAAAAGAAATGCCCACATGGTAAAACCACTGAGCAATATACTGAATCACCCTGCCTCTATCTTCCTTCTTAAATCTATTTTCAAGTGTCACTTGTTTTTTCCCCTTTCCTCTCTTGCCTTTCTTAATTACTCTCTCAGGGTTAGGTGTAAAAAAAGTATCTCTCATCCCTCTCATAGGAGGCTTCTTAGACCCAAAAGCCCTCTTGCTCTTAGAGCTCTGAGTACTAACCATGGCTACATCTTCTTTCCCCTCTTCATCCTCTTCTTCAGTGTCAATATTATTATAAAAAACATGGACCCTGACTTTAATTCTGCTGTCCTTTTGTTTTGAAATTTTGTGCTCTTTTCACCTTCAATGTATTCAGAAATTTCTTTCTTTACAAGTTTTGGGACTTTCTTACATTGGGTAACATTACCTCTATTACTGGCAAGATGTTTCTTGAATCTATTTATGCCGAGATTAGAAACATGTCCACAGAAATTGCACATAATTTTATTCCTATCATTTTTATCCGGGTTAACACGATATTTCTATCCCAGATCTCCACCCCTAGTAGATCCCACAGAAGACATCTCAAGTTGGAAAAATAAAACTCAAATAAAGATTACAAATTGACCTTTTCTGCTCTGCCCAATCTTTGATCTTCGATGTTGGTTACCTCAATCGAGCCACTAATCAACTCAAAAGTCTTCTAATGCCCACTAAAAGCACCCTAAAATTATTTTCAATGAGAAAAGAATATTTTTTTTCAATCCACAAAACATACTTTCGATTATCAGAAATTACTTTAGATTCTCAGAAATAAGTTTAGCGTAGAGATTGAGGGGCTTTTTATTTTTTTTTTGTTCACTTTGGGGGTTAAAAATAAATCCCATAACGTTTTTATACAGCCTTGGGGGTCAAAATGAACCCCTTTGCCCTTTTGGGCAATTTGAAAAAACGAAAAAGGCCTTACGACCCTGGGTGCTAGATACCTGTCCAGGTACATACACCCGTGTAGGGCCACCTGGGTCTAGACATGCGGATTTTTGGTCCAGGCTGCATAGGCGTTGGGCGGACCATTTTTAAAACATGGATATGGCATGATAATGAGTTGATCAATACGGTGTTTTTGTAGGGAAATTCTACCTCCTTGTAGATGCCGGTTACCCAAATACGGCAAGATTTTTATCCCCTTATCGTCAATCTCGCTACCACTTGAAGGATTTCCATCGAGGTGGATCAAAGGCCCAAGACTACATGGAACTTTTCAATAAGAGACATTCCTCTCTAAGAAAATGCCATTGAGCGGGCCTTCGGTGTCTTGAAAAAACGATTTCCAATCCTGAAAGTCGCTACTTTGTACCCATTGAAGACACAAATTAAGATAGTCATAGCGTGTTGCATCTTGCACAACTTTATCATAGGTATTGATGGTGCTCCACTGGAGGATGAGGTTGAGGACAATGTTGAAGAGGAAGAGTAGGTACCTATACAATATTTGAAGGTGGTGGGAGGAGTCAAAATGGAAGAGATGAATGGTCGGATTTCCAAGATGAAATCGCGATAAGCATGTGGGAAAAATAAAATCACTGTGGAAACTAGATTATGTTTATTTTCCTCTTTTTTTTTTTTGTTGGAATGTTACGATGAAATATGCGACAAGGTATTAACTTGGTTGGTGTACGCATCTTTAATTTGACATTATGTGGTGACGCCTTTTCAATTTAAAGAAGTTATTTCGACTTTATTTGACATTATGTGGTGACGCTTTTTCAATTTAAAGAAGTTATTTGCACAATTGAATGCGAGTGGGGGTGAATGGGGTTATGTTATACTGCATATCAACTACAAGATCTTGTAAATAAAATAAAATTTAGGAATAAATTTATTTCTTCTTTCTGTAACTAAAACAAAAATTATGAGTAGAAAATGTCAATAGTACATCTAATAAATATAGGAATAAATTTATTTCGTCTTTCTTTTTCGCGAGCTACATTGTTTTGTCTTACAAGTATTAGAGATAATTTAATTCTAAGTTTCAGAATAGCAAAGTATATAACTTCATGATTTCCCAAAACGTTGACGTTAATTGAATATTTGGTATGTAAAAGATATATAGGATACAATGGAAGGAACAAGAAAAAAATAAGGATTTCATCATAGTTCAGAAATAATATTTTCAAGTTTAGAATGAATGTGTGGAGTTAATTATTATAAAATTAATTGTAGAGTACTAATACAAAACTGAAACTGAATTTCCATGGATTCACTTATTCCAGGCAATCCAAACAGCGGACAAGCATATCCATATTTCTTATGAGGTTCTATCCAAACAGCAGACAACCCTATCCCAGGGACAGACCAATTTTAGGATAAGCCAATTCCAGTATAAGCCTATCCCCAGGACAGTCTAATCAAAGAAGTAAAACTCTCGCATAAGTCACCTCTTCTCCACAAGGAAATTGCTGGATTTTCTCTTCTCCATGGCCATGATGAATGTGTTGTTGAGGCGTCGCTCGTCTTCGACTTTCTTCATTCCCTTGTGGGGTTCTCGGACCATTTGGCCTCTGTTTAATCCTCTCTCTCCTGGAGCAGGAGGAGAAATCACCATGAAACAGAGGAATCAAGAGCGCGGTGGTGGTTTCCATCATTTTTGTTCACCATCTCTCTTAACATTGGGCGCTACAAGCACTAGAGGTTTTGCAAAGGGGAGGAAATCCAGTGCGTACAATCTTCCTTCACTCATTTTATTCAGAAGTCCTTGTTTTTTGTTCTTCTAGTCATGTTCAATAAATCTCTGATCAAATAAATGGTTCATAGTTTTAATGGGGATAATAATCTTTTTTCCGATTTTACAAATGGTAAGGAGTACTATTCATTAGTGTGTTGGTGTGAACTTGTTTGTCGTGAGTTCAGTTCCTTATTGAGCAGCATTGATATCGTCTGTGTTTCATATTTACTTGTATTAGGAATATACTTGGGCATGTAATTCTAAGAGTAAGTCGTGCATCTTTCTTTCTTTCTTTGTTTTCTTTTCCTCTGGTAAATGGTTGCTGCCATGTAATGCCTTAAACTGATTCAAATCATATATTTGCATCCTTTATGTCTTTCACTATAGGAGAATACATTTTCTATTATTTCATTCACTGTATTCAAGCTTATTTGGTGACAAATGCAATTTTGGTGCCTAGAGATATTAAGATCTTTTCTTGAGTGCTCGTTTTCTTAAAGGGAAAATTTTACGGCTCTAAACAACCAAATTAGAGCCCATCTCAAAAATTTCACTAGAAGAGGTGGTATTGATGCCCAAATATTCTCAAATGATCATCTCGACATCAAGATGCATGGACATGAGAAAAAAATGGATTTCAAGCTTTGAAAATAGTGCATCTTGTAACGCATTCTTGGACCGTCAATTTTCAAGATTTTGAACTTTTCATAGATATGCTCGATCTACACTATTTTTGAAGCTTTAAATTTTATAACTAAAGATGGAAATATATTGTAAGGGTATCACAGAGATTCCTGTATTGAAACCACATTTTTCGATACTATTTGAAGATGTGCTTTACTTTGATTGTTTAGTTCTTCGGCTCTATACAAACCACACCCTTTTGTAAAAAATCCAAGTTCCATGTTTTGCTTAATCTACTATACATATACTAGTCGTATGGGGTCACATGTCTTGCTTAATCTACGTACAAAAGCATAATAGTCGTATGGGGTTACATCCCTTTTCGGGGTATGGTTGCCTTTTTGTTCTTAGTGTGGATTTGCCCATTTTTTAGTGCTACGTACTTGAGGGTCCAGAGTTCGATGTGCAACCTCAAGTTTGCCTCTTTTGATTACAAGAATTACAAGGGCTGTTTTAACAATGGAAATTCCCAAGCCTTGATGGAGATGGCCCAAGAGATCTCCCAAATTCGTAGGGTTCAAGGTGGAACTCGTTCTTTATAGGGTTTTTAGACATACAAAGAGAACGTGAGTTAGGAGAGAGGAACATCGTGTTCTTTTTTAGCGATAGAGATAAAAAAATGAAAAAGAGAGCATGTATCATTTTGGAGGTATGTGACCTCGTTTTCATAAAGTAATTAAAAAAACTATCCTCTATCTAAAAACCCCTTCATATGGAGGTTTCCATTTACATGATTCTCTCTCTAGGTGGTTATTTTCTCAAATAGGAATTCCATTCAAGTTCCTATATGGACTTATCCTTTCCAATTTGAGCAAGATCTCGTCTAACCGCCTATATCCATGATCAACTATCCTTATCTCATAGGATTCTTTTCTCTCTCTCTTCCAATCAACAATCCTCCCACCCACAAAGGTCGGAGCTTGATTCCAACATATCGCGCTTGTTGTGGGTGTATGTAAAGATGTCGGTTCATAACCTACGATGCAATGCAAAAACTTTCTCATAGACCACTAGGGAATGCAGCATGACACCTTAAGGTGCAGTTACATCTCCAGAGAGAAAACTATGTTAAATTTTCATCAAACTAACTTGAAACACCTCTTCACTCTAATCCAAAGTTGCTCTAGCCTATCTTAGATGCTCTTGACTACCACCAACTCGAGTATCTCAAATAGTCCTTCACAAGCTTTCTATGCTCAGGAGTCTACTCAACCCCTTTGTGCGCAAATAGTCGACTAATCTAAATAACTTGGTCTCATTCAAGCCAAGTACTAGGATCGATCAAGGTTTTATACCATGTAGGTCTTAGTTCATTCGTAGCCTTGCATCCTATGGCAACTAATGCGCCTCAGGATCGCACCTAAGCGACTGAACTAAACATCCTCGATGTTCGCACTTGGTTATCATATAGGCTACATGATCTTGTGGGATGCCATGTCGATCATGCTCAGTGATTTAAAAAGCGGATTGCCCAGTGCCTGGGAGGTCCAAAAGGCTTGGGTGCATCTCTCAGGCTTAGGCGGTAAAGTTAGTGGGATATCCCTGGGAGCCCACCTAGGGACTCCGCCCCGCTCAGGGGTGGAAATGCTCCTCATTGAGGGCATGCTTTGGTCATTTTTTTAAGACTAAATGGCCAAAATTGTGGATTTTAGGTTCATTTGAGATCTAAAACCCATTAGAGCCTATTTTAGAGAGAGAAAACCCCTAAAAAGGTCGTGTTTGGTGATTTCCACAGGATCCAAGGGTTTTTCAAAGTTATGAGAAATTGATCTAAGCATCACCCATTGATATTAGATTTAATTTTGGATGTTTTATAAATTTATTAGAGAGTTTTTTAGAAGATTTTGAATCCTTATAAACTTAGAGGTGGAAGTTTGGAGATCGAGCAATTAAAATTAGTGATTTTTTTGATTGCTTGTATTATTTTGAGATATCTTCTTCGGGATCTAATTGTAGTGGTGATCCAGGTTGGAAATATGGCTACAAGCCGAATCCTTTTGATAAAAATTACATAAGATGCAAGTTTTGTGAAAAGGATACAAAATGGGGCATAAACTAGTTCAAGAAAAATCTTGTCGGTATCAGGGGGGATGTTCCCCATGTAAAAAAACTCTTGATGCTGTTATAGAGGAGATAAATTTTTTCCTGAGTCTTGTAAAAATGAAAAAAGTTAAGAGACAGGCATCCATAGTAGAGATGAGGTTTGGGGTTCGAGTTAGTTATGATGATGATGATAGTGATGAGGATGGGGAGGGGTTTCAAGAGGTAGAAGTAGAACAACAACAATCCATGATTAGGGGGAAGGGAAAGGGAGTTGTAATTGCTTCTGGGAGTTCGGGGCCTAAGAGGCCTCGGGTTAGAGGCCTTATGGATTGGTTTTTGCCCCAGCCTGACCCTGAGGTTGCAGGAGAGGAAACAAGAAGCAAACCACCATTGAAAATGTACGCAAGAAGGAAGAGAGAGATATAGCTGCACAATATATTGCTACATGGTAACTTTGGTAATTTGGTTGGTAAATTTTAAGTTTTAACTATGTGTGAACTGTGGAGTGTGGACTTTCACATAATTGGATATGGACTTATGGTTATGGAGTATGGAGGTGTGTGTGCTATGTTGACTTGTGTACTATACATTTAATGTGCCCTAAATCCCTAATTCTTATGTGTTATACAATTATACTTATATTGTTAGACTATAGAGAATTTTTCTTTCCTTACTGGGCCGTTCAGGTTCTGGGTGCCCGCCTAGGTGCTGGGCGGCTTGAATGCCCCCCCCTACCCCCCCCAGCCGCCTAGTGCTTTTTGAAACATTGATCATGCCAACTCCCAACCATGGAATCGCATCTTGACGGTCCCATATTCTGTTTGTGTTATCCTTTAATGTCCTTGACATTGAGGGCGGTCAATACTATGCAAGTAGTAGACCAAGCCAGACGATGTTTTATCACTCAATGAACACGTATCCTAGGTTGGAAGTGTGAATGTGCATCTAAATTGTGTATGTGCATTGAACAAACCATAATTCTACAAATCACTCTGTTAAATGGTGAAACTAGTATTATATCCATGTACTGAATTAGTTAGATAATGAGCGTGGTACAAAAGAAATTATTAGGGGCTCCTAAGTCTTAATCCTTTGACGTGAGCTTTATAACTCTCGTAGGATATATGCTTAGTCAGAGGGTCTACTACCATTCTGCTCGTTGGAATATATCTCATTTTTGTCTCTTTTCTCTAAATGAAATTTCCCACACATTCATAGTCAATCCCTACGTGCTATTCTTTTGTGATTCTTCACATCCTTTGCGAAAGCTAATGTTGCTGAATTATCACATAACAAGCTCGCGAGCTTTCCAACTCACAATCCCTAAGCTTCATAGGAACTTCATGACCTGCACGCTTTCTTGCGACTCTACCCAACATCTATGTACTCTAATTTCAAAGTACATGGTGCCATTGATATTTCTTTCTTTTTGTACTATGAAATTGCTCCACCACTGGAGTGAAGAAATATCATGATGTAGAGAGCAGACTATGAATCATCTAGATAACCTGTCCAATTATACTCATTATATACTCACAACCAAAGGTCACTATATACTCGCATCCAAAGGTCACCATATACTCACAACGCAAGATCTGTCATTGGTCTTCGGTTCCATGGTCCTATTGGAGTATCCTTTTCACATTCTGCCAATGTTTCAGACCTGAATTTCTCTTGTAGCAACGACCTGAATTTCTCTTGTAGCAACTAACATACTCTACGACACATCTGGTTCCGTACATAATATTGTACATCTAAGGCTGCCTATTCTACTTTCACAGGGTACCCAGATCATCTTTAACAAATTCTATGACACATCTGGTTCCGTACATAGTTGTATACATAAGGTGGCGTTTTCTACTCACGTGGGGTGCACAAATCATCTTTTCTTTTTACAACCGCTGTCTATGGACAAAGATTCACATTGAGCACATGAGTGTTCTTGAAAGACTATCGATTGGTCGAGTTCTAGAGCTAAACTCACTACAATGACAAATGTGAGGTGAGTTGAAACCATTCTTAGGGAGAACGTCTTATCATAGTTACACCCTCATTTGGGTGAATCCCGTGGCCACCTTTGGGGCATTGTTCTTATCTATAGTTTAATCGGCCTTTTTCTTAATTTTGAGGACCCACTTGTTTCCTATGGCCTTTTTTCCTTAGAAAAACTCCACGACTTTCAACACTTAGTTGTTATCCATGGAGTTAATATCTTCATTCATTGCAGCATTCCAATTCCTTGCAATAGGTGTTCTTAATGCTTTTTGATGTGAACACTGATCATCCTCGTCAATGGAGATGCACGTCAAACCTTCTCTTTTAATCTCGAAATGTCTCCATGAAATACTGTGATGTGCACTCTTACGAGGCTCATGAGTGAATGGTGGCTCACTCTAACTGTCATCAATGACCATGGGAATACTCCCATATCCTCTGGTGGAGGAGTTGCCTCAGTATTTTGCTTTTGCGATGCAATCATCTTGTAAAGGTCTAGAGTCATTTTACACGGCTTCCTTATTCATAATTTCAACTCAAGGAAGTGCATGTTTTGTGCGATTGAGTTTCTTTGTACCACCCTTTTCTGACTCATCACATAGTACATGCCCTTAGATTTCTCAAGATATCTTTTGAAGATGAATTGAGTGGACGTCCAGTCTAGCTTAGTGGTCAGCCGAGATGACACAAGCAGTTGACTCCCAAGGACACAACTGGGGTAGAATGGGTTTTCTATGGTCTATACCATAGTTACTGGAATCTCTCATTGGACCCGAGATTCCGGTTTTGAAACCTGTTTCTGCATTTCCGTTAAGGAACTCCACGGAAACCGTTTTTTTGAATCAACGAAACTTGATTCCTTTATTCCAGAATCTCGATTCCGTACCTAGGTGGAAACCTTTTTTTTGCAACATAGGAAACTTGATTCCTTAATTTTGGAATCTCGATTCCTCACATATGTGGAAACCTATTTTTGGAGCCAAGGAAACTTGATTCTTTAATTTCGAAATCTCGATTCAACACTTCTTTTAAAAATATTTTTCGGAACCAAGGAAACTTGATTCCTTAATTTTGGAATCTCGATCCAACAAATCTAGAGAAACTTGAACCTCCTAATTGTGGGGTAAACGCTCCCAAATAGATTGAATTTGACTTTCAGCGAGGTTTAAATCTTGATTCCATGTTAAATGATACACGATTCTACAGTAATAGAACTCGTTTCGTTAGGGTTTTGAATCATCTACACCATATAAAACATTGGTTTCTTGTAAATAATAACCACAAAAGTAATGTTTTATTTTCTAGTGGATATCATGCTTTAAGGTCCCGAATGATAGCATTAGGCGGCATGTGCACTAGAAGGGGGTATTATTATTTATAAGGCATGTATTTTAGAAGGAATTTAATGAGATTGTGTTGCTTTTTTTTGTTATCTTTATTATGTTTCTTATATTTGCGTTGATGTAAACTGCTATAGTTTCTTTACCTTGCGCATAGTTATGTGAATTGCTTAAGTAAACTTGCACCATGTCTCGCCTTGCAACATTGCTTAGTACTGTACTACCGATTGCAAAGTAGTTATTAGTAATGTTCTTTTTACTTTTTTTTTGCCTGATTTAAATGCCAATAGAATAATGTTCCTTATATTTGTGGTGATGTAAACTGCCTTGGTTTCTTAATCTTGCTCCTATGTTATGTGAAATGATTTAAATGCCCATAGAATAATGTTTCTTATATTTGCGGTGATGTAAACTACCTTGGTTTCTTAATCTTGCTCATATGTTATGTGAAAAGACTGCTTAAGTGATCTTACACCATGTGTAGCCTTGCAACATTGCTTAGTATTGAAATACTGATTGTAAAGTGGTTATTAATAATGTTAATTTTATTTATTTGTCTCTAATTTAAATGCCTATAAAATATTGAAATCATTTAATAACATATAAAACAACACACATGGACTGATAATTGAAAGTCTGGAATTTATATATTGTGTAATAAAAAAATGTTTCAATACTTCAAAATACAGAGAGAGAGAGAGGGGGAGGAGGGGGGCTACGACTTGTTCCTTCTTCCACTCTTCCACTATGGAATCAAGAATCTTCTAATAAATAAATGCCTGGATACATATTTTCTGTGTTGTAATTAGATTTATATATATTTATAATTAGTTCTATTGGTTATTTGCTTAAATTGAGTTTTGATAACACAATTGTTGATTTTTTATTTTCTACTTCATCATTATGGTGCTTACTGTTGTAGCACAACTTGAACAGAGGATGATGGAGGGATTATTCAAGTTGTCCCTGATGTTGGTCCCGGTGTGAAGGCAACTGCTTTATCGCAGATGGAAGCTGCAATAGTTTCCTTATCACGGGAACTGAATAAGTTACGTACTGGGAGGGCATCGGCAGGTTATTTGTATTTTCTTTTAGTTCATGAAACTGTTGCTTGTTGCACTGATATTAAAAAAGAAAAATTGCACTCATGCATATATAAATTTCTGTAGGAATGCTGGATCATATTATTACAGAGGCTAATGGTGTTCGGACACCCCTAAGTCGTGTTGCTGTGGTTTCTGTTTTAGACTCCCAAACCCTCTCTGTCACACCTTATGATCCCAATGTAAGAATGTTGTCTCTCTTTCTAGTACAGCTTTCTTTTTCTTTCTTATTTGATATCTAATTTGGAACATGCATTTGAAAATCTTATGCATTAAAGAATCTGTTTGAAATGACTTTGGCAATTGGGGTATGAGTATCGTGTTGATATTTTTAATTAGTCTATATTTTCTGTGACATTTTATCTAATTGAGAAAATGCATTTGAAAATCTTATGCATTTAAGAATCTGTGTCAAATGACTTTGGCAATTGGGGTATGAGTATCGTGTTGATATTTTTAATTAGTCCATACTTTCTGTGACATTTTCAGTTTCTTGTGTTGGGGAATCCTTATGAATGCTAAAGCAGAAAAACATTTTGTGCTGTGTAAAATTTTCATTTTCAGTAAGCTCCTCAATGATGGAGAAAATGTGGTTAACTTGTAAGTATAAACAAGAAAACAATGACAAAATAGCATGTATACACACCTTGCCTGGATTACTTGTACCCCAAAAACCTACATAGCTATCACATATGGGGAGAGAGAGAGAGCACATCCAGGTGTTCCTAGAGGAACAAAATTCATATATGTGAATGGGTAATGGAGGAGAGAAGAAAAGAAGGCAGGGTGACATCTTCCAAGAGAAATCATCTATATGGGCCAAGAAATCGGCTATGATGTTCTTCATATGGCCTATTCTGAAACATATTGGGCAAAGATGGCAGTGGTCTTATCCAGTATGTTGCAGGCCTCCCCAGGAATGTCCATTCCCGTGGGCCCTCTAATTCCTTCACAAAGAGAGGGCTTCAGAAGGACTGGAAGGTCTTGTGGCCAGTGAGGACTAAAGATACCATTGGCCTTGGCAGCTATAGTACTTACAGGGACATGGATACAAGCGCTAGTGTCTGATATGGATGTTCTTCATCCCAATTAATATGGGTTTGTCATGGAAGCTATGATTGATTAGAGGTCATTTTGGAAGCGGGTGCTAAGTTTTGAGCTCAGGCAGTGGTTTGATGAGGGACACTGATGCCTGTTAGTAATGTTTGGGAGGTTGTTAGTGGTGTTGATGGTCTTTGTACAGGTCTGGTGAAGAAAGTTTGGGAGGATGATACTGTAAGAACGTAGGACTTCTCCATTTTGAGTCTATGTATTGTTGCTGCTGGTGGGGCTTGCTGGGGTAGAGGAATATGCTTTGTGCCATTAGCCTTCTAGTTTTCAGGGTATACTGATTTACTTCTCCCCATTTGTTCTAATGTGGAGTTATAAAACATAGAAAGGGCTGTCTCATTGCATATGTAGCTTAAATTTGTTCCCATTTTGGAGAATTCTTATGTGGTTACACCTGGCGATATGTGCCTCGGCGTGGCAGCATGCCGATTTAATTTATTCAATATTTTTGAAAGCTAGGAATCCTGGAGAATAATAAAAATTGCCAGCTTTGTAGGGAACATTAGTTGGACAGTTCTTGGTCCCCATATATTACTTTAGTAGGTTTTGGCGTGCTTAACTGGATATAATAATCAGTGTTGTGTAGTGGTAAGTCTATTATTGATTTCTCGTCTTGAAGCAATAGAGATGGTGGTTTTGTGTAATTTTTGCAACTTCCTTTCCATTCTTTAAGGTTTTTCTGAAGTAATTGCCCTAAAGTGTTTGAAGTATTGGAATCTTTATCAGCAATGCACTTCATAAAAATATTTCCCTGAGCAAAGTGACCTTTCTTAGGCATCTCCCAAAATAAGGGATTGGCGACTAATGAAATTTGGCTTGTCAAAACTTGTTTTATAGGAAGTGTCTGATCTTCACATGGAGGGTTTTGTTTTGGATTTCTCTCCAAGACCAAAAGAGAAACTGTACCCCATTATGGGGAAGAATAGTATGTAAAATTTAGCATGATTATTGATAACTAAATGAGGATTTGGTCATTTTGCATCTCTGCTAATTGCTTGTGCACGTTGAGTAATATTTCCTTTTCGACAAGCTAATTCTTAGTTGTATATATTATATGATAAGTCATGCCTTCTTATGTCAACCGTAAGTGTTTTAAAGATGGTAAAGAACATGGTGGTTAGAAAACCTAGGTTTACGTTTTTGTATCCTGTTTCCAAAATGGTAAAGAACATTGTGGTTAGAAAACGTAGGTTTACGTTTTTGAATCCGTATTTGTTATGTGTCAACTGTGTATGATTCAATCACCGGTGATTTGGTGTTTCTTAGTCAGCGGAGTCTTGCTTGGTGTATAATATTCTGATTCTGATCTCTGTGTGTGTGCACGTGTGTAGGCTCGCATATGCGCGTGTACATGTCTGTTTGAGCACGTGTGTGAATGTGTGTGCATGCACGCATAATCTGATGTAGTTATTTGCTTGAACATTAGAATAAAAAAGTGATATGGCTTATCCGCATGTGTCACGAGTTTTGAATCTTTGGATTGGTTATTTGGAAATTTCTGACCTATGGATTGTAACCTTTATGGAAGGTGTTTCCCAACATGACGTTGAAAGAGAGTTTCACCTGGATACAGGGGCTATATTATATACTTCCTCTAAAAAGTTGGCTTGTAATGGCTTGGAACCCTAAAACTTCTATTTAAGGAGGTTAGAAAACTAACATGAATATCCGTGCAATTAAAGCAAACAACTTGATTTTGATTTTGGTTAATATGTAGAAATAGACTATAAACAAATCCAAATCACATAATTAAATTACATGGTCTAATCTACTTTGTTGGGTGTGATGCTTTATAATTCTACCTTCTATACATGGGCAGAAGCGGGTTTTTGCCAAAATCCTAGTGTTAAGGATATAAGGGTAGGAAAATGGTGGATCTTAGACGTGTGACCATCTTACTCAGCAAAAGCCACCCAGACGCAAGTTTTATTATGTGTTAACAGGTGACATGTTATTGAAATCTGATTTCTAGTTGGCTGGGATTTATATGAAAGCATGTTTTTGAACCACCTGGTTTTTGTATTAATTGTTTTAATTATGTCATTTTGAAGATGTCCCTTGTGACTTTTTTTGTTGCAAAACTTATGATCTCCTTTTCAATGGAACTCATTATAAGATCGGTATGGCTCTGTAATGTATGAAGAATTGTTCGAGTTGCTAATTTTATTCAGCTTTGGAATCCATCCATGTCTCATTATATAGGCTTTGAAGGAAGTGGAACGTGCCATCATTTCTTCCCCATTAGGTTTGAACCCAACAGCTGATGGGCAACGATTAATTGCTTCCATTCCTCCGTAAGTATCCTATCAGCAGATATACAGTTCTTGTGGCAGCAGTGGTTGCATGTATTTGGAATAAATTCCTGTGACAACCTCTTTTCTATCCTGCTGATTATTTCCTATTAACATAGTTAAATGCCTATTTTTTCCTCTCCAGATTAACGAAGGAGCATATGCAGGTGAGTTTACCCTGATACCTTCCAAGATCTGCTTGATTGTAATGTATACCATGTTGCCACGATGGATTTATGTCAGCGTATTTTCCCAGGCAATGTGTAAGGTAGTTGCCAAAGCTTCTGAGGACGTTAAATTGAGCATCAGAAGAGCACGCCACAATGTATGCTTGTGAGATTTTGGTTATTGTTGCTTTTCCTGTGATCTTGCTGCTTCAACAAGTGGGAAAAGGAGTTAAATTTTTCTGATTTTGTTGTTAGCAATGAAAACTGGATCTTCATGCAGGCATTGGACACAATAAAGAAGGCTGCATCATGTATATCCAAGGATGATGCAAAGAAACTTGAGAAGGAAGTATGTTACGTTTTGGTTCTGTTTTCCTTGGTCGTATGTTCCATGTTATGTAATTTGATCAGCTCACTTCACAACTACACCATGCTCTTTTCCTGCATGACCCCTTGAATCAATATTAGGAGTAACCAATCCTACATGCTAGGAATGGGGATTGTTTAATCACAAAATCTTCCTAATCCAACCTCCATCGACCACATCCCACCGAAGCATTAATTTTTGCTTGCTACAAAGAGATTGGCGTGCCTTCTGTGGATGGTGTACCCTGTTGTATGGAAAAGTATACAAATAGAAAAGTATACAAATAGATTATTTACTTTTGATACAAGGAGGTCACAATCACTTGTTCATCAGATTTAACAAAAAAAATTTCTCGAACTTTATGTCACACCCCAAGTTATCCAATTTGACACCTAATGGTTAGTAGCAATTATGACCTCCTTGTAACAAAAATAAATGGTCTCATAGTATACAATCCTTGTTATATATAACCTTGATTCTTGTGTTGTCAGGTTGATGACATGACAAAGAAGTTTGTGAAATCTGCTGATGATATGTGCAAGGAAAAGGAGAAAGAGATAACGGGGAGTTGAGATGAGAAGCTCACATGTAGCCACCCAGTTTCTGCATTATGTGCACGACGAAAAAATCCCTTCAGTTTTGATCCCTAGCAAGTCTCTGCTATTTTCAAGGGTTTAGCTACGGGCATACTACGGTAAAAGAGATATATGATAGTGAGGCACTTTCATACATAGGCTACTTGGCAGTTTTCATTGTTAGTTTGAGTGATTGTTTTGCTGATCAATGATTTAATTGATTCTGCTTAGGTATTAACATAAATCATGATGTTTGTGTGATTTAGTTTAAAACCCAATCTTATACCCATTGCCGTCACTGCTGTAACTTTGACATTTTTAGTTCAATAAATTTAGTCCTTGGTGTTGAAACTTAAGATATCAAGTTGTTTGGTTGTTTGTCCGCAAATACTGGGAGAGCACCAAACGAATCAAGTTGCATTCAAGGCTTCTGTTTTAACAGAGTGCTGCATGAGAAAATTTCGAGTCTGAATATTACAAGATGAGACATGCATTTTCATGTGATGGCTTTTCCCTTGGGAATATAGCATAGCTTGAGGTTTCTTTTTCTACACTAATTTCATTTACTTTTCATTCTGTTCTTGTAGAAATACATGTTTAGATAATTGGATATAGTTCTCAGTCACTTGTCGTCCTCCATCTCAGTGAGATCTCTTCCCCTCCCAGCCTCCCTCCTTTAGCCTTTGATTTTTCCCCTGCTTTCACCATTTATATGCGGTATCCGTTTCTTCCCTTAACTATGTTTCAGACTTTTTATTTATATTTTCCTTAATTTGTTTCAGCAGGTATTCTTTGTGTTAGTTTTTTCATTTACCTTGCTGAGTCAAGTCAAATTCTTTTTACAATGCATTCTTTCTTTGGCATACATTATTTTCTTTTCCTGTTGTTTTTGTCAGTTCTGAATGTTCCTTGCTGCAAATATCCACGGCTTCCTCTTCTTTTCTAGTAGCGTTATACTTTACTCTTTTCATTTCATATTTGTGGTATTTATTTTGATGCATATTTTGGAGTCTGTTCTATATCTATTACTTTGTGGACTACGGATGTTATGGAACTTATTTGGCCGTTATGTTTTAATCAACACAGTTCGAAACTATGGTTGGCCAAACTTGGAGCTTTGTTGGGCTTGCATTGGGGATAAGGCTCTTGTGATGATGATGCTATGTTAAAATTTTAATTTATTTTTATTGGTTTAGTTTCCTTTCCAAAAATTTAGCTGGTCTGGCAATCCACTGCTAACCACAGTTGGGCCAGCCAAAAGAATATTAGTCGAAAGATTTTTTGTTCTAGCTTTTTTTTTTTTTTCTAGACAATTCAGTGGGCGTTTAGTAGGAATAGAACTCAAGAGAGTTTGTGGCACCCTTCGCCTCTGACTTATTAGTCTAGAACCCATTCCTAGGTGAAAAAAAAAAGAAGAATATACTTTTATTTACCTTTGAATAATTTCCAAAAAAACGAGGAAAAAATAAAAAGAAAAAGAAATAATACTTTAGAAGGTTGTTATCAAGATGAAATAAAGTCACTCTAATTGGTGAGGAGATTGCTTCAATCCAAATAGTCTGACCATCGACTGAGCCAGATTGACATGATTTTTAAAAAGGTGCGGTTTTTATAGAGCTGAGGCTCTAAGCAATAGAAGTAAAGCATACCTTCAAATGGTGTCGAGAAATGTGATTTCAATATTGGAAATCTTTGTGTTAGCCTTAAAATATATTTTCTTATGTAATTACAAAATTTAAAATTTCAAAATAGTGTAGATTGAACATATTATGAAAATTTGAAAATCTTGAAAATTAACGGTCAAAAAATGCATTACAAGATGTATTATTTTCAAAACTTGAAATTTATTTTTTACTCATGTCGATGGATCTTGATGTCGGGATTATCAATTTGAAGATATTGAGCATCAAAATTGACTCTTCTAGTGAAAATTTCGAGGTGGGCTCTAATTTGATTGTTTAGAGCCTTGGCCCTATATAAATTTTTTCTTTTTAAAAATATTAAATAATAATAATAATTTAAAAATCCTAATATATTCGAAAAAAAAAATTGCCCAATTTGCTTGGTTGATTGAACAAAGATCAAATTGGTTGGTCGATAACCGATAACACCTGATTTTTATTCTAGACCAGATTGGCGGGTCAATAGTCAAATCAAAAGGGCTGCTGACACAGTCTGGTCTTGATAGAATTTGTAAATTCGTGAACACGGTCGCCCCTAAAATGTGTCAAAAGTGCTTGACTAGGGACTAATTTAGAGCTATGTTTGAGCTCCAAATCATTTTTTTGAAATTTCAAAAGCTCATTTTCAAAATAAATGCTCTTGTAGACACCAGTTTCAGCAGGTTATCAATAATTTAATAGAAGGCTCAGCAAATTCATTAATATTCTCCAAACTACCAACATTCATCTCTTTATTTTCAATAGAAACACAAGCACCAGCAAGTTTATCAGCAATTTTAACATGGCAAATTCATTGAAATGCTTTTAAGAACCACCACCAATATTTTTATTTTTTTTTACAAAAGCTCAAGGATGAGGTAGCTTATCAACGAAATTGTTTGAAGGGTCAGTTGATCCATTGGATGAGCAATTTATAAGCTTCTTGGGGGGACTGTAGGAGCAAGAAGTAAATGGCTCCACTGCATGCATCATTCCTCATCTAACCAATGCATAGAGTGATGCATATATGACTAGGACTATGATCTCCTTACTGTTAACATCAATATTTTCCTTGACAAGAACAAAAAAATCCAGAGGGGTCTGTGTCACATCAACATGCGTATTATGCAGTCCACTGAAAGCAATATGGCAGGATCAAGGTTCATTATATTCTCGGATTTATCATCAAAGACGAGCGACTTGTAAAATAGAGCCAATTTAGCGTGGCCTCTACATGATATTTTTTACCACACTTAGGAGCCATCCAATTCCTCTGCAAACTTAAAACCCAACCTCAATTTTGGTTCAAAATTTATAGCAACTAAATTGAGATGCATACGCTTTCATGACCGAGGTCCACACCATTTTTCTGCCTCAAAAGTGGAACCGCTTCAACTTCTAAAATTGCCATAAACCAGTGGTTTAAAAAGCGGGTCCGTGACCCGGATCGGGCACTTCAAAAATCCATCCGAATTGGCGAATCGGGAATTCGGATCGGAAATAGATTGAATTGGTCGGATTAAACTTTAAAAAAAATCAGAAAAAATTATTAAAATTCATTATAA
>NW_006500337.1:1839633-1850997 GCF_000471905.2 Amborella trichopoda | reverse complement strand
AACAAATAAAAAATACGATAGTCTAATTTAAAAAAAATTAAATAAAAAATATGATAATCTAATTTAAAAATAAATAAAGAAAAATGTAACAGTCTAATTTAAAAATAAATAAAAATATTTCATGCAACAATCTTCAAAAATCATGTTAGGGCCATTTGTTTGATCTAAATTTTAAAATATACACTCTTTTCATTCTAATGAACAATTACATAAAAGAAAAATTTAAAAATATAACCTAGAAAGTAGCTTTTTAGCCCAATTAACATAGGCCGTCCATTTTGAAAAGATGCTTAGATCTAGGCCTTAAAAGGACTTTTTCTCTTCCTACTTTTTTAGATGGCTTTACAATCATTCAATGAATAATCTTAAAAAAGAAAAAAAATGATTTTGAGTTTGTAAATGCTAAGATCTTGAAATTCACCAAATGAATGGTCTAAGTTTGTTGTTAAAGAGGACTCGACCATATCTAGGGTTCAAATTGATTTTTTTGTTTTTTGGATTGATTATTGAGATAAATAGAGCTTGTGTGTAAAATTTTGGGTTATACAAATACTACAAACATGGTTTTCTAGAAGTGTAGTTGCATTATACTATGATGCAACCATTGCGTTAAATTATATTAAAACAAATATAAACTAAAATTGATTTCACTTGAATTTTATTGTAATTAAAATAAATATTATAAAAAATTATATATAATGAGACCATTTACCTTTGGTACAAAGAGGTCACTATTACTTGTAAGTGAAATCTAATAGTTTGGGTGTGTCACAAAATTTGAAAAATATTTGTTGTGGACTTTGAGCTTAGTCATTAAAATAAACGCAGCCACCCAAATTCACATCGAATGGTTAAAGATTAATTATGATCGCCTTGTGCCAAAGGGAAATGGTCTTGTAAACTTTTCCATATTATAATTCATATTTTACAACAATGTGAACTATTATTTCTTTAGTGTTAATTGTGATAATTATATATTGTTATTAGAATTTGATTTAATATAGGTATACAATTACAATTATGCAAATTTGTATATAAATATAATATGTAACTTTATGATTCTTAATTTACAATATCAAATTTTTATGTACTATTGTGAAATGTCACATAAACAGTTTACTCATTTGTTAAATTTCTGATATTCAAGTATGCAGTATATACAGATGGGTGCGGGCTCTAAACATTCAAAGTAAAACGCACTTTTAATTAGTATCGAGAAATGTGGTCTCAATATTGGAAATGTTTGTGATAGCCTTAAAATATATGTTCATCTCTAATTATAAAATTTAAAGCTTCAAAAATAGTGTAGCACCTTCAAATGATGTCGAGAAATGTCGTTTCAATACTAAAAATCTCTGTGATAGCCTTAAAATATATTTTCATCTCTAATTATAAAATCAAAGCTTCAAAAATAGTGTCGATCGAGCAGATCTATGAAAACTTGAAAATCGACGGCCCAAAAATGCATTATAAAGTGCACTATTTTCAAAACTTGAAATCTATTTTTTTGTTATGTCCATGCTTCTTGAGACCGTGATGATCAATTTGAGGATATTTGGGCATCAAAATAACATCTTCTACTGAAATTTTTGAGGTGCGCCCTAATTTGATTGTTTAGAGCCTCGCACTTATATAAATTTTTTCCTAAATAAATAAAATATAGTTATATTTTTTATTCGTGTGGTTTGCATAAGGTTGCAACCTTAAACAATCCAATTAAGGTGCACCTCTAAATTTTACCATAAATGTAATTTTAATATAAAAAATTCTTAGGATGGTTTGAAAATCTATTTTCATCTTTAATTATAAAATTTTAAACTTTAAAAATAAAATCTAGAAAATAGACAGTCCAGATAATGTGTTACAAGATATACTATTTCACATACTAGAAATCTTTTTTCCTATCAGATTCATACATCTCAATGTTGAGATGATCAATTACAAGTTTTCCAACATCGAAACAACCTTTTATAATAGATTTTTGAGATGCAACCTTATAAAATTTTTTTCCATTTTTTTATTAGTTATAGCATTTCTCATAATATTTCTAGTGGTATTGATTACACATACAACATTACCTTGAGACCTGTGAAGTATGTAGAACTTACTAGGAAGTTCGAACCACAATTATCAATATCAAATTAGCTATTGAACCGGCGGAGGATCTACTCCAATCAAAATCAGTTGAATCACATGTTAAAAGAGATTTTAGAAATAAAAATAAAAATTGATTTAAAAATCTAAAATATATCAGAAAATATTTTCCTAAATATTTTAGTGTCATAAACCTAAAATGGACATGTTGGATTATTTTTTAAGTTTTTTTAAGCATGAATCTAATTGAAATAAAAATTTAAAAGCAAATCTTTAAATATAAGGGATTGTATACAATGAGGCCATTTACCTTTGATACATGGAGGTCACAATTACTTACAACCATCCAATGTGAAATCCGATAGCTTGCGTGTGTTATAAAGTTTGAAAAATTTTCTTTTGAACTTCAAATTTGGTCAATGAAATAAATGCAGCCACCCAATTTCACATCCAATGACCACCTGGTATCAAAGATAAATGGTTTCATTATATACTTTCCCTAAATATAAATTGCGGTCGTTTGACCTGTGGTGAGTATGTATGGACTTTCAAACCATTTAAGTAATAACATTTACCCCCTATAAAGTGAAGCTCATTCAATGAAGATTAAAGTTTTGATAGGGCTATAGCCTATCAAAATAAGTAAAGCCTCACATCAAAACTCTCCAAAAATTGTAGGCTTAGCATCAGAAAACACTCAAATCCATCATCTCGGCTTGACTGTTACGGTTGTCAAACAGGATTACAAGCATTAGAAATAGTGTATATTATAAACATTATGTAGACTGTCCATTTCGCCCTAAAAGTAAATGTTCATGGATCTGTACCACATTTTGAGCTTTAATTTTTATAGTCGGTGTTGAGAATTTATTTTAAAGCCATCGTGTAGATTTCCTAGGATTCAAAGCGATGTTTTACATTGTTTTTATGAAGTCTAGGCCTTAAAACTACATCCTTTTTTAAATTAGGGAAATTGACATGTGGATCCTTGATTTTCTTTTGAAATCAAAGAGTGGTCTGAAAATTTTGCATTTTCACACATAGGTCCCTTTTTTGCAATTGGTTTTCATCACATTGCAAGCATAGCAGGTCAACTTTTCAAGGTTCGAACTAGCTTTTGTGAGTAGAGCTGAGGGCCAGCCTCATCCTTAGCCCCGACTGATTCCCTTGATGGCCAGCTCAAGCTTGGCCTTGGCCCTGGCCCTATTAGGGTCGGGCTAGGCCATTTAAAATTAAAGGAAAATAAATAAGGGCCTGGGCGGAGTTGAACTGTTGCTCACACATGTCAGTTGTGATTTTGCTTCTACCAGTTCAACCATTGATTTTGAGCTTCAATGGTCGAATTGGCTCTTGCAAGTACACTTTGCACACCAAAAAGCCAATCCTTGTAGGGATTGAATTGGTACTCAAGGATCAGCCAGTTCGAATTGATGCTACCACAAGCTAGTTGGACCATTCTTTAAGGGTCGAACCGGCCTGTGTAAGTGTGCTACACATACCAAAAGCCATGAAGGGTTGTGCTGGTGCTCACAAAAAGGGACTTTTTTGTAAAATTAAAAAGTTTTTGGACTATTTTTAAATTAAAAAATGTGATCCTTATGTTAACTTCCTTTAAAGTGATATAGTTGAAAAATATGTATGTATCGTAAAAAAGTTAAAGAAATTTGGGAAATGTATATTCTCTGATTCCATATGTGAAAGACTTTTATTTTATTTTTAAATATTAATGGTAAAGAGTTAAAATTTTGTTAATGGTAGAAACAGATTTAATTTATTTATTAAATTTAATTAAATGTGTTATCTAAAATTTTAAAAATTTCACATGTGGAAGGCTCCCGAGGGAGCATACTGTATACTAAATCCCCCTGGCTAAAAGAGCAACTCAGTAGATTCAATTTAGCATTGGTTGATGTTGAGGAGCCCCCAATTATAGCCCATCTGCAAATGACATTGGATTGGGCACTTCATTTGGGGGATAGCGGGCACATCATATGAATAGGATAAGGTCACAAATCAATATTATTCTGCCATGGAAAAGGGGCTGGGTCGTGGTCATCACGTAGTGCTTGCTGACACCACTCATCTAACACCTTCAAAAAAAAAAAAAAAAAAAACTCCTGAACTATTTGAAAAAATGGGTAGGGGCTTTATTTCCCGGTCCAGTAAAGTATTCTTGGTAACCTCCTTTGGTTGCTCCATTTCCTATGAGTACCGATAAATCTCAACTAGGTTTCAATCTGTGGTTTAATTCTAAGCAAAAATTACCAGCCCAATGTTCTCGAACAATACATTTGTGAGATATCACAACTCCTGGAGCTTTTAATGTAGAAGCACATGAAGTTAGTTCCTTCCATAAATGAAAAATCTCAAAATTCAGAAGGCGAATAAGATCCCTTCCAATCCTCATACTTGAATAAACTGACCCCTTACAAAACCAAATTTTCATACTTGAGAACATCCAAAATTGGGTTTGGGTCTTTGGGAATCTTTAATGATCAGCCAAGAGACGAAGGTAGGTGAATAAATCAGAAGTCATGCTGTTCTGCAAACTTAAAATGCAATTTTGGTCCAAATGTAAAGAAGCTAAATTGAGACCCGTTCGGTTTCTATGGTCCACATGAATTGCCTGCCTCAAAAGTGGAATCAAAAGAATCCAAATACCCAGAGCTTCAACTACTATCAAATTGCCATAAACCCAAACTGATTGTCTTAGCTCAATCAAAAATCATGTAGATGATTCATTCACAATCTTCACCAATAAACAAACTACCCATCATTAACAATGGCGTGAAGATGAGTTATATGGATTTCCAAAAGTTGGGGTTCAGTCAAAATTGGTCAACTAGGGAGGAGAAATGATTTTCAGATAGAATGTGGGCTACAATTAATGTTGAAGAACAGAGAAGATGTAGTAGCATAGATGTGAAGGAATGCAGATTTTAAAGAAAGAATATACAAAATTGGGTTTGGGAATCTGCAACCTTTTCTCATAGTTTTGAAAGTCATAAACTAGAGATGTTTCATGCAATTTTGACTACAAATAAGGAACTCTTACACACAGTTCAATAGGTTAAAATAGGGTAGTCTAGTACATTAATCGAACTGCTACCGGCAATTCAATGTCTTCATGAAAATCTCAAAACTAACATCCAATGTAGATTTTAACTCTGCAAATGTAAAACTTGGCCACCTGTATTCAAAGCACAAAAAAATTCCGAAGAACTTGAGTCACCAAAATTAATTTCATTGATACAATCATAAAAAAGAAAAACAGAAAAAAGGGTTAAACAGCACTGCATTAAAGCTCCTGCTAATCAGAAAAAGACCACATATAGGAGAACACTAAAGCAGAACAACGTCTAGTAAAAACAACAAAAAGACTTGTATACAACTTTTCTTTCTTTGTTTTTTGGTAGATACAACTTCTCTTTCTCTTTTGCAGCAATGAAACAGGGTTGGCCGAAACATAACAATGTCGCCAATACAAACATCGAACGTGCTCAATTGGCCACTCTTCAAACTATATGTATCATACTTCTCCTTGTGACGCAATAAAAATGTTTCGCCGATCCAACAGGTCCGATTATTGTTCGTATCAAAGACGTCCAATTTCTCAAAATTTGCACAAATAACTTCCACCCACTTCTTCTCTGCACTCCAAACCCAAACCTGTGCTTTCCAATCTCTAGTTACCACTGTAAAAGAAAGCTCACCATTCAAATCTCGGATATAGGGGCAACTCAAACACTCTGCAGGCTTTATGGGAGCAGAGATACTTTCCCATACTTTTTTCTCCATATCAAAAGAAACTACAATGCCCTGGTAAACCTGGTAGCAAGTATGGTGAACACAAACGAATGGCCCTGAATAAGAATCCTGAAGTTTCAGAGACTAAGTTCCATATCCAGTAACTCCCATTCTCCAATCAATGAATCAAAGATCCAAAAGTCATTCTTGTTGTTAATGTTGATTGTTTTAGCACCTGTGAGGATCTTGAAGTTTTGAGTAATGGGGTCGAAATAGAACCCGTAATTGTCTACCCAAATGAATCCAGGCTTTGGTATGAGGATGAATTCTTTCTGGGTTAATGGGTTTCCAACTGTAAACATAGGCCCCATGTCATCGGTGATGTGAAACATAGGCAACAGGCCACGCCATTGCTGCAGACCACCTTGTACAGGAAATCATGCTGAAACTGTCTTTTTTGAGGATGAAGGATCACTGAGATCCAAATCCCAAGCATAGAACAACTGGCAATTTTTGTCAAGGTAGAGAGAGAAATGTTGGGGTTGTGGGGAGGAGAGAGAGTGGGTTATGGCAAAGTAGTGAGAGGAAAGAAATTGTTTCCATGGCTTGCTTACAGCCTTGAATTTGCATAGTAGGAACACCATAATTTTGGTCACTACATCATCCAGCAAGGGGCAAGAGAGAGAGCCCATATCTCTCTTTCTTTAAACAAAAAGCTAGGGAGAGAGAGTATAGGATCCAAAACAAACCAGGTTTATATAGGTATGGCTCATTAAACTTCACCATGCAGTTACAGTCCATCAAAATCTGCACACATCTCTCCCTCTATTTCGCCTAGCCAGTGTAAACGCTCTATCCCAAAATATTTCAGGCCACTGTCATGCTCCCGAGTGAGCACACTGTCCATTTACTTCCACCGGCAAACTTCAGTTGGGGAGCATTCTTAGAATGCCAAGTTTTGAGATTAACTATTCCTTTTTTGGGCAAGTAAATTGATAATAAGGAGTCCTCTACCTACAGTAAGAATGGATCGTGTTGAATAACAAAATTTGAAGTTACGTGTTTTTAAGCGGAAAACATTCGTACAAAAACTATCCAATTTTTGCTGAGTGAGGTATACGTATTTTGAAAACTCAAATACGACTTTTTTTTTCTTTTTAAATATAATCAAATGTAATTTCTAATTAGTTCTCAACATTTTAGATTAAAAAAAAAGTATTTTTAATTTAGTTGACTACATGAGGAAGTAAGTTCACAATATACTCCTTCCGGAGCACAAGATCTGCACTCATATTTCGAATTTCCCCCTCCAAGAAAAGCTCATGCTTAAAAATCACGTAAAGCATATCTATATGTTCCCTATGTATAAAATGAACCCACCTTCTTATTTCTTTCCGTTTTTTTTATTTTTTATTTTTTTTATTTTTTTAAAGTAAATCAGCGGGGATTTTGGTCCCTTCCCAATTTGATTAATAACAAAAGATGTGGAAGTGGAAAGTTTATGTCACAATTTTTTGCATATTTAGTCCGAGCTATATAGAAGAAACGAGAGAAGATAAAAAATTGGAGGCACCATCAAAGCCAGCTACTCCAGGTTTATATCATGATGAATCTAAATTTTAGATCTTTATATTTCTCACCATAATGCATCTTTACAAAAATATAAAAATAATTATTTTTTATAAAAATTAAAATATTTATGGAATTTATACTAATATTTTCTTTTTTTTTTATGTAATTGTTTTTAGTTTTTTTCTTTACAGTGAGATACATAAAATTTTTAGCTCAATCCAATATATAGAAAAATATAAAATTATAGTAGATGTGCTATTAAAAAATAAAATATAAATATAATATATAAAAATATCAAAAATATTTTTAAAGAGTAACGATCTTATCAGCCCCTCACACAATTGGGTTCCATAGGACGTTCTCAGATCTGCACCCAATTCTCGAGGAGAGATGAGTATGCCAACTTATTGGAAAAGGCTGACAAAATTTCCATCGCTCACCCTATTATCCATCATTTATTCTCTTAAAATTTTTATGGTTTTAATGTGGATCTCTCTCTCCACACGGTAAATAGACGGAAGACCCGAACTTTCCGGGCTTTCCCACATTGAGAAATTCAACCGGCTCAATATGATGTAAACCCATCTCTCTCTCTCTCTCTCAATGAAGTAACCGTCTCTTGATTTTTTCAATTTTTTTTTGAGTAATTGAGCGGGGAAGACCGTTTTTCTAAACAAATTAGGAGTTAAAGTAAGTATTTTGAAGGTGTTAGTGTGATGGTGTATGTGAGAATGAAAACCACAACGTGATGGGGTGCTATTACCGTAACCCATCTCTTTTTTCAAATGCCCATTTCCCATAGGTTTTGGTAGATGAGCTGGGATCACTCGCCCCTACCCATTTGGGAAAGGAAAATAGTTTGATGAGCTGCAGCCCTATCAAAATAAGTAAAACCTCACTTAATAACTCATCAAAAGTTGTAATTCAATTATTAAAAAACCTTTACATCAATCATCGATATTTAAACGTTGTGGTTGTGAATAAATGTTAGAGTTCAAACTCTTAAAAAAAAAAGTATATTTTAACAAATTATATATATCATCCATTTTGCCTTAAAAATAAGTGTTCAAAGATCGACAAGATCTATACATTTTTTTAGTTTCAAATTTTATTCTCAGCATTGGAAATTGATTTTAGAATCATCATGAAGATTTCTGTTGCCGAAATTGCTTTTTAGATAAAGATTTGAGGTGAGATTTTATTTGATTTTCATAACGCCTAGGCTTTATAGAAAGTTTATCTTATTGGAAATAGTCAGATTTGAGAATGGAAGCCATGACTTTCAACTGGAACATGGTGGTACTACCACGATGACCTCAACCCCATTCAAAGCATCCCACAATGACAATGGGTTACAAATTAAAGAAAGCATATAATAGTGTGGCTGCCCCTGCCCCTGCCTTTATGTCTGGCTTCTCTTAACTACGAAAAGGCAGGGGCCTGTTCTCTCGATCCTTCATCATTTGATCAACCTGCGAGAGAAAGAGAGAGCGCTTCATTAGGAAAGAGTCCAATGGAAGCTCGTTTAGATTTTTTTTTTTTACTTGAAATAATATTCAAATAAATTATTTACTTTTAGTACAAAAAGGTCATAAACACTCTTGTCCATCAGATTTGAAATTAAGTAGTGGTAAGAGTTTGATGGACTAGACTCAAAGTTAAAAAAAAATTTCTCGAAATTTGTGATACACCTCAAGCCATCTAATAACCAAGAATAATTGTGACATCCTTATCGAATAACCAAGAATAATTGTGATCTCCTTGTAATGAAGATAAATTGTCTCATAGTATACAATCCCGACTTGACTTTAACTATCTCACCCAATTCCTTTTTACCACGGAGAGCCGCCATCCTCATCTTTTCTCGAAATCTGGATTCAGATCCAATGGCACAAGAAGAATGGAGTCCTATGCACCCCGTATGTGTGAGGGCTCATAGGATCATTACTCATTTTTAATTCCCACACTAATGGTCCTACTGCTCGGTAGGCGCCAATAAGTAGGGTTGCTTCACCTAAACAAAATTGCCTTTAAAAGTGATATGTCCTCGAGGACATTGAGTGTAGGTATACATACGTGATTGACTATTGTAAATTTGTAATACAATTCAGCATATTCACTTTTTAATTGTTTATTGAAATTCATGCCCGATTATCTAATGGGAAAAGTTTGCATGGAGCCGAGGCTCTAAACAATCAAATTCGAACCTACCTAAAAAATTTTACTAGAAGAGGTTGTCATGATGCCCAAATATCTTCAAATTAATCATCTCAACATTAAGATGCATGGACATGAGAAAAAAAATGGATTTCAAGTATTGAAAATAGTGTATTTTGTAATGCATATTTGGACCGTCAATTTTCAAGATTCTCGAGTTTTCATAGATATCCCGATCTACACTATTTTTGAAGCTTTAAACTTTATAAATAAAGATGAAAATATATTTTAAAGCTATCAAAAAGATTTCCAATATTGAAACCATATTTCTCGACGCTATTTGAAGGTAGGCTCTAATTTGATTGTTTAGAGCCTGGGCTCTATACAAACCGCACCCTTATCTAATATTCTCTATCTTTTTAGTATATCAGTTTTCTCATAGGAGAGCATTCCATGTATTAAATATTTTCAACCAGTGTTTAAAAACATGGTTCGAGGACTTGAACATGTCACCTATTGGGTCTAACTCGAATCAGCCTATTCGGCTAGTATTTAGAGAGAAAGTTAAAAAATAGAGAAAATAGATTTTTCATAACATGGTGATGTTCCCGCCTAAGCAAAGTCCCAGTAGGGGTGAATTAGAAATAGTTCTAACTTTTGATTTATGTACAAATAATTGATTTTTTATTACAAAATTTATAAATAAAAAACAAATTGGAAAGATAATGGCTTAAAAAAAGACCAAAAAAAATAAAAAATAAAAAATTTGATCTTAGATTTTATTTTATTTTTTTATAAAAGAAAAATCTGAATCTCTCCATTCAAACTAACGTCTTCATGGAAGATCGGTAATTCGTGCAGTATTATCCCTTGGATCCTCCAAGATTTCTCAAATGATAACCTAGTGAGGAACCCTTATGACATTGAATTGAGCTGGTCAAAGTGACATCTTTCATTTCCTACCATCTGTCCAGTGAACTTCCATTCTTTCTTCTACAACCTCTAAGGTTTAGAAATGTTTCATAAGATTACATACAATGAGACTATTTACTTTTGATATAAAGAGGTCACAATTACTACAGCCATCTGATGTGAAATATCATAGCTTGAGTGTATCACAAAGTTCAAGAAAATTTGTTTTGACCTTTGAGTTTGGTCAATGTAACAAATGCAGCCATCAAATTCTACATCCAATGGTCAAAATTAACTGTGACCATCTTGTACCAAAGAAAAATATCTCATATTATACATGAAGTACGTTATTTATGTCCTGCAATTTGTTCATTCTTGAGATGCATATTTGTTGATTTCGATTTACTTCTTTGCTTTAAACTTTCTCATAGTTTGAGGTTCTCCAATCCAGCATTCTATAATATATCAGTTCGTTTATTCTGTCATTTTCTCATTAAGCTGACCAAAGATTCAGAAGTAAAATAGATTGTAAGAGAAAAAAAAAGAAGGTATTTTTATTGGTAGAGATTAAGTGGAAAAATCTTAAGATTTGGGCATCCAATGCAATTCATAGTTAGATCCACACAAGATTGTTTTCTTAGAAAAAGCTTAGGAGATTGTTTTCTTGGAAAAGTATCGAGAGGCATATCAGAAATAGTTGCAGAAGGTGTAAACAATTTTGCTCTAGAAACATATATCACATTCGAGGGGAATTCAATCATGGATCAACTCGATCGACAGCTGCAATTGATTGTCGTTGTTTTTAGCTTTTTCTTCAGTATGCACTGGAGAGAGAGAGAGAGAGTGAGAGAGAGAGAGAGAGAGAGAGAGAGAGAGAGTACG
>NW_006500337.1:1820911-1833114 GCF_000471905.2 Amborella trichopoda | reverse complement strand
ATATATATATACCTTACAAGCATGGTGAATAATGTGAATAATCCTTGTGGTACATTTGCTGGTACTACCCTAAAATTTGAGGGGTAAAATGATAAGGAAAAGGTTTCTATATTTTCCCTATTGCATAACAGTTATGTACTTTCTCCCATCCAGCCAGCCAATTTAGATCAAGTGTGCAACTGACCGTTCGATTTACATCCGACGCTTAAAAGTGTTTTATTTTTTAGTTTTTTTACAAATTTTGTAAATAGAAAATTTGGTAGGTGCCATCATCTCAATGGGGCATACCTAAAAAAATATTAAAAATAATTTTTGATAAAATATAATAACCAAAATACCCCTTGAAATACGGTTATTTTATTTTCTCGAGAATATTTGTTTTGCCTGTTTTTTACAAGTGCAAGTTTAAGAGAGGAGTGGAAGTCCAAAATTTGGTATTAAATATTTTGCAAAAAAATATTTAAAATAAAATAGTGTAGATACGTGACATTGTGATTGGGGCTATCATAGCCGTTCATTCATAATGAAACAGTTAGATAGGGGCAAGTATATAAGTTTTATGCAGTAGCTGAAGCATAGAAAGCTTGCCCAATATGATAAAATTTTATCTTTTTCCTTGTCTATGTTCAAAAAATCAACTCTACCAAGGTATTTAGATGAGCCAAGTTACTCAGTCGATTCTGAGTAACTCGCCTGAATACAATTATCTCAAAAAATTGACTTGGCCAAGGTAGTAGGCCCTTGAATCCCAACGTAACTCTCCTTGAAGCCAATCGCACTAATGGAATAACTAGTTGCTTATTATATTTGGTCGACCCGGCTAGGTCATGGTTAGGGTTCTTTTGGACCTGAAGGTTTTGGCCCGAGCTAGGTCTAGGTCATGCTTCTTTTGGACCAGCAGGTCTAGGCCTGGCCTAGGTGTAGGTCAAGGTTATTTTAGACTTGGGGTCTAGGGTAGGCCAATCCAACCAGATTCATGATAGGTAATATTTTATTTTTATCTCTAATTATAAAATTTAAAGCTTAAAAAATAATGTAGAATATGCAAATCTATAAACACTTGAAAATCTTAAAATTGGATGGTGCAAATAATGCATTATCTAATACTTGAAATTTTATTTTATTGTACATTCATACATTTCGAGGTTGAGATGATCAATTAGAGGATTGTGAGCATCAAACACCATTTTTTTTTTTATGAATATTTTAGTATAATTTTATTAAAAAATAATAATCTTAAAGCCGATCAGCTTATATGATAGTTTAGGCATTTGGGCATTTGGCCAAGGATCAAAGGATAAACTGTGTGGTGGGTTCTTTTTTGCCTTCTTCCAATGACATTTTTGGTCTTGGAGATTGGGCCAAAAGTGGGTGGTCTCTCAACTATGTTCCGGAGGTAAAGATCATTTGTGAGAATAAAATGGATTTTATGTTTCCCCGAGTCCGAGGTACACATCTTTCTTTGGATCTGTGGAAACCCTTTGATCATTCGTTTTTGCTCAGAGAGTTTGTACATGGGTGAGACTTTTGGGTTTTCCTTTTAATGTGTGGAAACTGTCTGTTATCAAGAGTATTGCTAATAGTTGTTATGAATATTGTGATTTGGATTGGATGTCTTTTGTAGGGGCTGACCGACACTCTGCCATGGTTAAGGATTGGATGGTGTTGGGTCAGCCTCTACCACTATCTGTTAAGCTCCAGGTGGGGAAGGATACTTTTGTTACTAAAGTGGTGGATGATGATGGGTTGGTTCAGTCTTATCCTGGAAAAGAGGTGTTGCTTTCAAAGATCGTGGTGGAGGGATTGAAGATAGGGTTAGTGGAAAAAGTTGTGAAGTCAGGATTGAGCTGTAATAGTGGAAATGCTCAACACATGGAAACTACTCAAAATATGCATGTTGTTGGGAATCTCGATGGCTGTCGCTGGAATCGATGCCGGAGGCAACGCTTCAAAAAGAAGAAGAAGAGTGGCAAGATTTCGAATTTGCTTATTTCAAATTTGAAAAGAAAATGGGTGTCAGTTGATTTTTTCCATATTTTACTGTTGATTATTCTAGAGAGTTGCCATGCATTGAGACTATGGGTGTTAATACTTCGGGAGTGGTACCTGCCTCGAGTCCACCTATCGCGGTAGCTGGTACCATTTCCAGGATGCTTGATGGACAGCTTCTTGGAGAGGAACCAACTGATGTTAAGGGTAAGGCGGTTCCCATGCAAAATTCAATTTTGGATATTATGAAAGCTGGGTTTACAAATTTGGGTGGTCTCGCAAGTTCACCAATTCCAAGGGTTGTTAGTTGTAAATCTAAAGGCTTGAACGACGGTGTTGTTCTGCCAGATGGGATGGGTGGGGATACCATGGAAGGCGACACCTCTTTGCACGTAGCACTTCCTTGAGTCCCAAGGTAAATCTCCATGATGACTTGCCTTTAGAAAGTGATCGTGAGATTTTTGCAGTGGATTTTTTGCATCTGCATTTTTCCAATTTTAACAAGGAGTCTTGTTGGAAGCCGGTAGAGGAGAAAATGTTTTTTGGTAGGAGTCTCATAAAGAAAAGAGTGCTGCTGAATCTGATTCTCAAAGTCTGGGTTATCGTGTGTTTTTTTTTACAAAAGAAAACCATGTATCCCCTGCCTTATCGGTGTGCTGCTATTTAGGGTCAACCTCCCAAGGCTAGAGCGAGGTTTGATCCGCTTGTCATTGACCTTCTTGCTGTTATGGTGGTGGATTCTGATGAAGAGGAGCTGACTTTGCCTTTTGGAGACCAGAAGTTGCTTGCGCAAATTGAGGGGGAGCAGGAAGATGATAGTTTTTTTCACCCAAATATTGTGTTGGCTATTTCTGATGATGTAGACCCTTTGAGAGTTATTCCCCATTTGAAGGCATCCCCTTTGCAGCTTTTGGAGGGACCATCTACAACTGCTGACTATATATCAGAAGTTGAGGTTTTTAAGTCTGATTCTGTTGATGTTGACACTAAAGAATTGAAGGTTGCAGCTTATCATCTGATACGAGTATAGATTTCAATATCCCTATTAAGGTGTTCTTTGATGAGGTGAAACAGATTACGTAGGCTAAAAGGACTATGGATTCAGGGGCGGATATTGCTCAGAGCATTGTGGGGAGGACTGAGAAAACTCGAATCGTCAGTAAGGCATCTAAGCATAAGAAGTTTTCTTTTTTGGGGTCAAGGTCTTCAGCTCGGCTGGAGGCCCAAGGAATCATCAAGAGCATTGCGAAGCCGAAATCGTCTTTGGGTAAGGAAACAAAAATCATTGATCTCTCGGAGGTCTCCTCTGCTTCTCCTGTTTCAGACTCTTCGGAGTTGTCTGATTCTACTGCTTCAATGAAGATTGATGCGGGAGGAGCTCTATTTCGAAGCGTCTTGATAGGTCAGGTTCCACCTCTAACCCTCCTTGTTAATGCATATTCTCTCATAGAATGTTAGGTGTCTTGGTGACCCTAGGCATAAGAGGGATGCTTTATTTTTGGTTTCTAAGTTTAAGCCCTGGATTTTAATTCTTCAAGAGACCAAACTTACTAGTCCTAGTGTTTCTGGGGCTAGGAAGGTCCGGGGCTCAGGGGCTATTTCTTTTTGTGGGATTGATGTTGTTGGAGCATCTGGTGGCTTATGGATATTGTGGGACCCTCTTGTTCTACAAAATTTTGAGACTGTTATTCGAGACAAATTGTTACTTCTTGGCTTCGTGGTCCTATCCCGTGGTTCTCTTGGAGAATTATGAATATTTATGGTCCTAATGACCCTACTTTTAATGAAAGTTTTGTCAATGATATGGATAGAGTGATTTAGCAATTTCATTTCCCTCTATGCATAGGGGGATTTTAATATTATCAGGTAGCCAGATGAATGTTTTGCATGATCTTCTATTAATTCTTCGATGTGGTTGTTTAATAGATTTATATAAAGTAATTCTTTCTTTGATCTACCGATTGTTGGGGCTAAATTTACCTGATCGTCTTTCAATGTCAAAATTAGCTAGATTTTTGGTATTTGTAAATTGGGTGGATGCCTTTCCTCTTGTCTCTGTTAGAGCTCTTCCACGTCTATCTTCTGATCATATCCCCATTTTGTTATACACTAGTATGGAGAGAGGTGGGCCGAGGCCTTTTAGGCTAGATATTGAGTGGTTGGAAGAGAAGAAAGTAGTAGAAGTCATTAAAACCACCTGGCATAACACAATTTCTATTGGTTCCTTGGATTTCCAATTGCACAAAAAGCCGCTCAATATTAAACATAAGCTCATCGTTTGGAAGAAAGAGAATAATTTCAATGTTCAGTCCAAAATCAATGAGGTCTTATATGAAATTGAAGCTTTGGACCAGCACATTCAGTCTTTAAGTGTGTTAATCAAGGAGTTGATGGGTGAAAGGAGTTCGAAGTTGAAATCTCTTCATGATCTTCGTAGAGCTGAAGAGTCATATTGGAAGCAAAGATCAAGGATAAAATGGTTAAAGGAGAGTGATTTGAAGATTAAGTTCTTTCATTCTATTACGAGTGCGAGAAAAAGGAAAAATGATATTTCTGATTTGACTATTCCTGGTATTGAGGCAGATAATAGTGTGGCAATGGAAGGGCCATTGTTGACCATTTTAAAAGGCTTTTTCGATAGAGGTGAAGTTCACTTCAAAACTGGAAAGGGTACCTTTTAAAGTTTTGACAGTAGAGACGAATTCTAATTTGGAGCATAACATCTCTATGGAAAGGGGGCCGGTTTTGCTCTACTTAGTGATAAGGCTCCAGGAAAGGGGGCCGGTTTTGCTCTACTTAGTGATAAGGCTCCAGGCCGATATGGTTTTCCTTTTTCTTTTTTCCATAGATTTTGGAACTTGATTAAGTCTGAATTATTAGAGATGGTTATAGGGTTTATGACTAGGGGTGAGATATTCAAAGAGTTTAATGACACTTATATAGCTCTTATCCCTAAAAAATCAGTGATAATAGAGTTATCAGATATTAGGCCCATCAGTATTCTTACCAGTTTTTATAGAATTGTGGCAAAGGTTTTGGCTGAAAGATTGAAGTCAGTCTTACATTTTCTTATCTCTAACACTCAATCTACTTTCATTCAGAATCGTCAAATCACTGATAGTATTTTTGTGGCTCAAGAGTGTATTCATTCTAGAGTGAGAAGTCAAATTCCTGGAGTCATTATTAAACTTGATATGAAAAAAGCTTATGACAGAGTTGAATGCGGGGTGCTTATGAAAATTCTTAAGAATATGGGTTTAGATGCTAAATGGAAGAATTGGATCTTTAGAAACTAATATTAGTTTCTTTAAGGCTTCCAAGGGTCTTCGCCAAGGGGACACCATGTCATCATTCTTTTTTTCTATCTATACATGATGCTTTATCCTGATGATTTATAAAGTGAAAGGTTGTGGGAATTTCTCTGGTTTTAAAGTGGTTGAGATGGGTCCAAGGGTTTCTCATTAGCAATATGTTGATGATACGTTATTTTTTGTGAAGCAGATGAGACACAAGTGAAAAACATTGCTCGATTTTTAGATTGTTGTGAGGTGGCTGTGAGTTTGAAGGTCAATTTCCATAAGACCTCAATGATAGGTATTAACTGTTCTTCGACCTTGATTCAATATTTGACAAATCTTTTGGGTTGCTTGGTGGGCTCTTTACCTTTTACTTATCTGGGAATGCTAATCTCAAATTCTAGGCACTCTATAGCGGTTTGGGATAAGGTGTTAGAGATAATCCAAGTGAAATTGGATATTTGGAAACCGAAATACATGTTTATGGGTGATAGGGTTACAATGCTAAGTTCTTGTTTAGCTAATTTACCAATCTATTTGATGTCCTTTATTTAAATGCCAGCCTCAATGATAAAAAAAATAGAAAGAATGATGCGTAATTTTCTGTGGGGGTCGTTTGGGGAAGAAATGAAGTATCACTTACGTAGGTGGGATCGTGTTCGTACCCCTAAGAGTGAAGGTGGTATTGGCATTAGAAAAATAAAATATATGAATGAGGTATTACTTTGTAAGTAGTGGTGGAGAAGTTTTCAGTATACATATCAGCTTTGGTTTCAGGTTTTATCTTCGAAATATAGCCTGTATAGCCAGGAATGTGTTTAGGAGGGGGTAGAAATAGAGAGATGTAGGGCGATGATTGTGAGTTATTTTCGTTGGATTGTTGGTTGTGGTGACAGCATCTCTTTCTGGCATCATAAATGGATAAGTGATGCCCCTCTGAAGCTTACTTATCCGAAACTTTTTACAAAGGTTTCGCAACCTAACGCTAAAGTTTCTGATATGGTTGAAGTGAGAGGTAACCGTGTTGCTTGGAGTATTAATTTCCTATATAATAAGCTGAGTGAAGATATTTATCTTCAATGGAATGATTTGATGGGTATTTTGGATTCGGTTTATAGTTTCCAAGGGGCAATAGATGAACTGATTTCGGAAGTTGAGTGTGATGGGGTATTTTAGGTCAAGTCTTATTATAGGCTCTTTTTTCACGATCGATGGAGATGTTCTTTACCTGTCGCAGCCAAAGTGTAGAAATGGCATGTTCCCCATAAGGTGCAGGTGTTTTTATGGTTTACTATCCAAAATAAGATTCTGACGGTGGATAATTTGATTAAGAGGGGTAAAATTTTACCTAACATATGTTTGATGTATAAAGCAGATGAAGAATCTGGGGAGCATCTTCTCATCCACTGCCACGTTGCCTCAAGAATTTGGTGCTGGTTATTTGAGCTAGTTGGGGTTCATGCTTCACTGCCCCAATCTGTGATGGGTTTAGTGTCACAATTAGCCTTTAATCATTTATCTTCCGGGGTATTTTGGTGTGGCAAATAGCAAGAGGGGCTACTCTATGGGAACTATAGAAAGAAAGAAATAGATGGACTTTTGAAGGAGAGAGTTTATCTTTTGATAGACTGGTGAGTAAAGTCAAACTGTCTATTTGGTATTGGCTCTTAGTTACTATGGAGGGTTGGGGGATTTCACAACCAGATGTTTTATTGAATTTGCCAAATTTGTTTTTGATGGGTAGAGTAAAGATGAGGCCAATGAGCTTTTGGGTGGCACTAGAAAGTGGGGGATTTGAGTTAAAATTTGATGGGAGATCTTTGGGCAATCCATATTTGGCAAGCATTGGGGGTGTAGTGCGGACTGTTTTGGATAGGCCATCTTCTCATATGGTGGCCCTATTGGTATAGTCTCGGCTAACCGATTGGAGTTATTGGCTTTGTTGCAAGGGTTAAAAATATTTATCTCTAGAAACATCGGGAATAGCTGCATTATTGAAGGAGATTCAATTAACGCAATTAATGGTGCATAAAGGAGCAGCGTATTCCATGAGAACCAAGTTCTAGCTGGTTGCAAATTATGGATCTCGTGGCTCCACTTTCAATTTCTTTTTGTCATGTCTTTTGCGAGACAAATTCCTTGGCAGACTTCTGGCTAAAGGGGGGCCCTCTTTGTCTACTCTAGCTATCTCCTCTGATGTAATTTCTTTTGAGTAGATTTTATAAATAAAGTAAAGAATATTTGTCAAAAAAAAGAAGAAGAGACCAAATCTATATTTTTGCAAATTACTTTTATTGAGAAAAAATCGAGTGCAATGGGCTTGAAGTTACACACACTTGTTGGATGTACTTATACGTTTCAAAAAATAAAATAAAATAAAGTGATAGTAATAATAATAGTAGTAATAATAATACTAATAATACTAATAATAGTAATAATAATAGTAAAGTAATAATAATAATAGTAATAATAGTAATAATAATAATAATAATAGTAATAATAGTAGTAGTAGTAATAATAATAATAATAATAATAATAATAATAATAATAATAATAATAATAATAATAATAGCAAAGTCATAATAATAATAATAATAATAATAGCAAAGTCATAATAATAGTAATAATAGTAATAATAGTAGTAGTAGTAGTTAACCACCCAGTTCACCAATTTACTTTCAATCTAAGCCATGTGGCCTATGGTGTTCTATAGGGCAGTTAACTCACATAATCTTAATTGGCTATATGGTACCAAAAGTAAACAATCTTATTTATCATATTTTTTTCATGATATAGCCAGTGACAATAGACTTACATCAAAGGCCAAGATTGAGCCTATATATTTATTTTAGTTATGGATGATTTGATTAGACATCCACAAGATGAGGTACTATCATGTATGTTGTTTGCGGATGACATAGTTTTAATCAATAAAACTAAAAGCAACGTCAATGAAAAGTTAGATATTTAGAGAACTACTCTAGAATCAAAAGCTTCTAAATACGGTGGACAAAGAGATAATATATAAAAGATAAGTTTAATAATAACAATAGTACAAATGGGGAAATGGTTCAAATTGATAGCTAAGAAATATCTAAAAAGAGAGTATTTTTTATATCTTGGGTCAACAATCCAAAAACAAAGGAGAGATTGATGAAGATGTCATATATAGAATTAGAGCAGGGTAGGAGCAGTGGAGATGTACAAACTTTTTTTATGCAATCGTTGTATATCAATAAAGTTGAAGGAGTTCTATAGGACAGCTTGATACTAACTTTGCTTTATGGGACAAAATATTAGGCAGTCAAGAAACAAAATTCCCATAGGATGTGTAGCAGAGATGAGAATGTTGAGATAGAAGAATTTAGATAAGAAATGATAGAATTCAAAATAAATATATTCAAGGTAACTTAGGAGTGGATCCAATAGATGATAAGATGAGAGAAAATAGACTTAGGTGGGTTGGCTATTTGCAACGCAGATCAAATACATCGGTTAGGAGGTGCGATTTGGTTCAAGTGGAGACTCTAAAAGGGCAAGCAAAGCCCCAAATGACATGGATGGAAGTAGTGAAAAATGATATGACGAACTTATGGTCTTACTGACAGTATAGGCCTTGATAGAGGAGAATAGTGATACATGATTCATGTAGCTGACCCCAAATAGTTAGGATAAAGCTTTGATGAGAATGATAATGATAACCTTTAGCATATGGAGGTTACAATAGCCCTATGTTGGTTTGGTATGTGTCATTAACTCTGCACAAAGTTCAATAAACTTCTTTCGTAAATTTGGTGGTACAGGACGCCCAATTTTACTTTTCATGGATAGGGATGATTGTGACCTTTTTATACCAAAGATATACAGTCTTATGGCATACAATCAAATATAATTAGTCCTCTATATACAAGACTATATACTAAAACCAATAGAATAACATTCTTTTATAATTACAACAACATAATATAACCACCTAGGCTAGATCTGGGTCCTCTAGACCCCGCCTTTGGTCGAACCCTAGCAAGGGAGGCTTAGACCTATCGAGTGGTCCAGGTCCAATCCATTCTCAAGTCGGAATCAGGGTGGACCCAAACCTTTTTACACCCCTATAAAAATTATGACCAGTCCCAAAATTTTGTCGTCAATCAAGTAGTTACTCATTGAAAAGTGTTTCAATTAAGGGAACACTATGGAAAACAAAATTCAAGATGTTTCTATTTCATGTTCAAATGAAAATCAGACCATGCACCAGTTGCCTATCACAAATTGTTTCATCTCTAATAAAATGTTTATGGAATAATTTTATTGTCAAAAAATGTTGATGAAAGAAGAAAAATCAGACCATATGATATTTTAAAGAAGTATTAGAGTGTTTCAATTAAGGGAACACTATGGGAAAAATAATTCTAGATGTTTCTATTTCATGTTCAAATGAAAATCAAACCATGCACCAGTTGTCATCTCTAACAAAATGTTTATGAGAAATAATTTTATTGTCCAAAAATGTTTATGAAAGAAGAAAAATCAGACTATATGATATTTTAGAGAAGTATAGCATGCAACATTAATATACAGATAGTGTGCCACATATCTTAATTAACCACTGTTAAAATTGTGCAATTGAACATGAGCACAATGTTTTGTGCTACAAGCAACAGTTTGCATGGATATGACAAAAAAATTGGGGATCAAAACTTCAGTGGATTTTACAATCTTGTGATAATTGAGGTTGGTATGTGTGATTCAATCAGATTTTCGTTGCAATGCAAATTTATGATTTTTTTTAATTTTCTAATTTCATATTTATAGGTTTTTGTACTATAGAATCCTTTAATATTTAGATTTTCTTGGTGAATGGTGGTCAACAAGATATATAATTTTTTAAACTTTTGTGCATAACCATAATTTTCTACAATATGCACCTTCCGCTAACTAGTCATGTATTTTGCATGTTTTTAACTCTTGATTTGGAATCACATGGCATCAACAGAGTTTAAAAATAACATGATTGGAATTACATGATTTTAATATGAATAACATGCTTTTATTAAGTAAAGCTTGTTTTGTTCTTATTATAAAAGCCTTCAAAAGTCTCCTCACATAACTTACATCAAACAAATTTTTTTTGGCAAAAAATTAAAAAACCTGAAAGTTGGGAGTACTTTCACTAGGAAACTAGTGGTTGGTTAGTACTTGTTGTTCATCCGAACAGAAAACATATTAGGATATTGGAGGAGGCTGAAAAGGTATATTAATTCAACAAAATTTTAATTGATCTCGTCATAATTGTATTGCATAATAATTATATTGCATAGATTATATTATATAATATATCATTAATTACTTATATGTTATGTTTTATATTATAGTATTTCATGATAGCTAGATTTTTAGTCCTTTTGCTTTTGCTCAAGTATATAGGCATACTTTTTAACTTTACAAATTCATAATATTTAAATTTTAACTTTATTTTGACGACTTTAGTAGGGGGAGCTTTTTATAAAAAGATCAATCTAGCATATTATGAATTCAATCACTGATTGTGTTCTATCTATATTTGTTTGTAAGCATCAAGATAATTTACAAACTCAAATTATAATCACACATACACAAATTAGCATTAAAAATCATGTTGTTTATGCTACATTTTACGCATGCACACCAATTAGCAATTGTTTATGCTACCTCTCTCTTGCTTATAAACAACCAAACTAGAGTTATGTTAGTAATATGTAACTATGTTTACCAAGATAGTATGACAAGTAAATTGGAAGCATATACACATTTAAACTTTTTTAGAAGAGAAGATTTCTTTACATCCTTTTTATGCAAGACTTTTTTCCGTTTCAAACTTTAATTTTGAGTGTATATGGACATTTTTTTAGTCTTGAGCTTTAATTTTGAGTATACATTCACAATAGTATTGCTAAATTTTTAAGTATAGAACTAACAGAATGACCAATTTTGTAGGGACATGTATCTATATCTCTAAATCTCCAATCACATAACTCAATCTAGCTATATATCAGTCATATCGCCATCGTCATCACCTTCAGTTAGCTCATTATATTTCTCAATCGAGGAGATCAAATACATTTTAATTTACTCCCATGATCCAATTCACTTTGGCAGAGAGCTTGGCACCTACATGGTTGCCCTCAATACATATGCTAAGAGAGAAAATCAATAAAATAGATAGGTGGCTATGACCTATGGAAAGGCTTAAGAAAAAAAAGGGATATTTCTACATCAATTAATATTACTAAAAAAGATGAGATATTTATCCGCCTAGATAAGAAACAGCCTAGATAAGAAATATCAATTAATATTATCAAGAAGAATAGTCATTAGAATCTTATAATTCTTGATGATTCAGTGAGCTTAATTGCTACATTAATAAGAAACAAAAATTTATGAAATAAAATCCATGTGTACTAAAAAAATATTAACCTCTTAATTTTTATAAAAGATACAATTTAACATTTAAACAAAATCAAAATTCAAATTTTTTTCAAAGAAAAAAATTATATGGTTCCCAAAATTTTAAACTAAGAATCTTACGAAATGGATATTTTGTACGAGGGAGTAGATGCATGAGTAGAATATAGATTCTCATGTAAATTTATATTGGCTTCCCATAAAATTAAAATTTTAATTGTTCTCCTTTTTCTAATTACGCGCGTAGTTAGCTTGTTTGATTCTAAAAAATAAATACCGTTATTTTCTTTTTAACTCATCACCACTTCAGTTAGCTTATTTGATTCTTAAAAATAAATGTATTTAAAACAAGAAAATAGGGAAAAGTCTATTTCATTGTATGCCTAGTCAACAATTTTTTCTCACCAATTGTCACTTTCCTATGGCTCTTAGGATGAAAATAGCCTTACTCGATGTGGGACTACAATCTCTTACTTTACT
>NW_006500337.1:1772913-1818988 GCF_000471905.2 Amborella trichopoda | reverse complement strand
TGAGTTTCCTAAAGTTTCTTATATTGAGTTTTCCTATTTTGTGAGATTATAGTTGTAATGAGATTTGTTTCCTAAAAGACAAGAATTGTAACTTTATATATATCTGATAAACTAGAGTAAGCATTATGAATGCGATACTGGTTTACCCTCCGTGGACGTGGGCACTATTGCCGAACTACGTATATGTCTTGTTGATCTTTTTCTTTCTCTTCACTATTTCTTTTATTGTAAATTCTATATGGTATCAGAGCAAGCTAATCTATCTGTAGTGATCCATTGCTCATCAGTAGTTGCTTCGTCTCTCTTGATCGATACATGGGTTCGTCCATAATAGCGAGTTCAAGCCATTCTTTTTCTCTCTCATTTTTTGTATTGCTTAGAAAGACAATGACTTTGCAAGCTCTGTGTTCTCTCTAATTTTGCATTTTTGAAAGACCGTGATTTTGCAAGCTTGTGGCTATTTTGCAAGATGGTGACTTTGCAAGCTCTTGACTATTTTGCAAGACCTCGCAAGCTCCATGCCATTTAAGTTTTAACACCTAAGGATTTGTTTCCGTAGCAAGCATGGCCTTCCTCATAGCACCTGGAGAGGCACCTTCTTTTAAGTTTCCTTATGTTGGACTAATAGCTACAGTTGTTGATGCCAGTGCTGCATAGTTGAGGTTGAATCTTGCATTGATGCACACCAACTGTTTTCTCACAGTGTCAACGGCTTTTATAGCAAGAGGTTTGACAATAACGGCAATCTTCGTGTAGCTATTGCGTGCAAATTCTACACTTGGTGCCATAAGACATCGATCCTTTGTTTTTGAAAGGAAGCTTATTCTTGTTAATCTTTTGCCCCCTTGCTTCAGTAGTATTGCTTATACCTTTCTTCCATTATAGGGTGTTGGCAAGCAAGTCTATCTCGAGTACCTCATGTTGGCAAATCGGGATAACACAAATCCCTACTTGTTGTGGCGACCACCCCAAACAATGAATCCAACAACCCAAATAAAATCCCCCAAGAACAATATTGTGTGTGCAATATATTTGGTAAGATTATAAAATATAGAAACAAGTAAAATGGAAAATCATTATAACCACAACACAAGCAAAAAATTGTAGACACGCAGATTAATGTGGTTCATCCAAAATGGGCTACGTCCACGGGCAAGAGGGCAATAATGCATTCATTATCTCAAGGAAAAAAATTATAAACTTAGTATTTTGTAGACATTATCTCATATATAGAAAGAAAGCTTAATAGAAATTCTCTACCAAAATCCCACCATCAATCGAATCATTGTTTTATCGTCATCGACTAATACCGTCGCTACAAAGAAACACTAATCTAATTCAACCAAAGACAAGCCATAATGGTACTAGGGTTTATACAAGAAACCTCCAGTCTCTACCTCCCAAAGCTTCTCTACACTTTTTTCTTCTTTCGTTATGTTTTCTCTCTCTAAAAATATCTTTTATAAACCTCCATAAATGACCTATTTTTTATAAAAAAAATGTCATTTAACAAAAGAGAATTACTATGGGCGTGATATTTGCATCACATCCCAACAATCTCCACTTTGATGCAAAATCACACCCTTGCCTTATCAAACCATATCCAGTTATTCCCTTTTTGAAGAACCTAGAGAACTTAGCCAATTTCGCAAGCTCTCTAGCCCAATAACCGACATGAGTATGCCTTGCTCATCTTCCTTCATGCTTATTCTTTTTATGCAAACTCCACATTTTTCAATACTCTCATTCTTGAGTTCTTGAAGCCATTTTGCCTTCAAACATGCTCTATGTGATTCTACAAACCTACAAGCACAACCGGTGCTTGATCTCATATTATCGAGATCCCTTGTATAATTCTCTCCCACAAAGTTTTCTTTGTGTTCATAACCTTAGCAATGCTTGCCCATACTTCTCAAACTTTGAAGTATTCATTTCACTCCATTCAAACATTTTTTTCCTAGGCTAAGTACAAGCCATTCAAAAAAACTACAAACAAGTGAAATAACAAATCTTATAGATATCATGGCAATAACCAAATGCAACACTCCAATCAAATCGGTCATTCCTTCACCAAAATTTGAACATTGGCCCAAAGGAAACTCATGTGGTGTTTCCGGCTTCACATATCCTTGTGAAAGTCCCAAATCTTCAATTTCTCCACCTTAACTGAATAGCTTCATCAAGATATTGCTTCATACCACTAAGACATTCAAGTTCCAAACCATGTCCCTCCTTTTGAGCTTCATCTTTCTCTACAATCAAATTTACCCTTTAACTCATAATTGTACTCACTAATAATTTCTACAAGTTTTTTTCTCGAACTCCCTGGATCATAATTAGGGTCCCCTTTGAAACTTTGAGCACTCCATTTTGCCTTGTAAATTTGTAGCCTTTTATATTTAGAGAAGATAATGAAATCAAGCTCTTCTTCAAATCCAGCACATGCCTTACTCTTTCAAGTGTCTGAACCATCCCATCATACATCCTTATGCGAATTGTGCCCATTCCGATCGTCTCCTCCATTGATGTTAAACCTCCTTCACATGGCTCATATGCATTAAACGTCGATCTATGTGGGAACATATGCATTAAACGTCGATCTATGCGGGAACATATGATGTGTGGCTCCACAATCAAGTATTCAACTTTGATAGTACATGGGATTAGATACCACTAGCAACACCCTAACTTCAACATAACCGGATGCTAATTCTTCAACTTGGTGAGTCTCATTGTTGGCCTCACCTTTGCCTTCCATTCCCAAACCGAAATACTTCGATGAATTTTTCCTTTTTCTTTGCACAAATTTTATTTATGTGGCCAAGCTTACCACAAAACCAACATCCTTTGTCATAAGGCCCCCTCAAATTTAATCGGCTACTTAAAGGATCTCTTGATGAACCAACCTGTTCATCCGACCAGCCTCTTGCCACAAGGACATCCATCTTAGAACCCATCGAATCATCCATCGTTAACTTCTTTTGAATTTCATGGGCAAGCAGTGCACTAGAAACCGAACCCAAATCAAGAGAATCTTCTTTATGACAACTCAATATAGCAACAAGGTTATCATATGATTTCGACAATGTACAAAGTAAGGTGACCGCCTTATCTTCATCCTCCATTCTCACACCAATACTTTCAAGTTGACAAATGATAGTATTTAATTCATTCAAGTGTTCCGACACCTTTGCACCGTCTTTCATTATCAAGGAATATAACTTCATTTTTAAGAAATTTCAGTTTGTGAAAGATTTTGTTTTATATCAACTTTTCAATTTCTCCCACAAATCTTTGTCATCTTTTCCCCAACAATATTAAACAACACTTCATTCGCTATAAACACAAGCAAATAGTGGCCCGTGCCTTCATATCAAGTTCTTCTCAATCATCATTGGTCATATTTACTGATTTCTTCTCTTTTCTAAATAGTGCCTTGTGTTGCTCTTGATGTACCAATACATATTGCATTGTTAATTTCCAAATTTTAAAACTATCTTTCCTGTTAAACGTTTCCACTTCAAACTTGTGAGATGTCATTTTTCCAAAAATATTACACCACTACCTTGAGCTCTGATATCACTTGTTGGTAATCGAGTCTATCTCAATTATCCCTTGTTGGCAAATTGGGGTAACACAAATCCCTACTTGATATGGTTAGCACCCCACAACATTGAATCCAACAATCCAAATAAAATCCCCCAAGAACAATATTGTGTATACAATATATTTGGGACGATTATAAAATCAAGAAACAAGTAATAAGAGAAATCATTATAGCCACAACACAAGCAAAAAATTGAAGACACACGGATTAACATGGTTCACCCAAAATGGGTTACATCCAAGGGCAAGAGAGCAAAGATGCATTTATTATCTCAATGATGAAATTTACAATATTATGGTTCTGTAGAGATTGCCTCATACATGAAAAGAAAGCTCAATAGAAATTTCCTACCAAAATCTCACAATCAATCGAATCATTGTTTTATCTCCACCAGCTGACACTGTCGTTTCGCTACACTCTTCTCTACAAGAAATCCCTAATCTCTACCTCCCAAAGCTTCTCTGCACTTTTCTCTTTTCTCAAACAAAAAAATGCCCTTTAACAAAGAGAAATACCATAAGAGTGATATTTGCATCACATCTTAACATCGGGGACAATTAACTTAGAGAGTTTCTTCTTGCACTTCTCGATACCATTCCTTCTAATCAGGTTAGACTTCTTGTTTTAGCAGATTCAGAAAATAACTTCAGCATTAAATTTACTAATGTTCCTTTGAGTAGACTTAATTATCTTGTTTAGTCGAAAGCTGTTTCTCGTTCTCTTTTTTAAAAATCTAAACTTAGACACATAATTAGGAAAAAAATCATAAATCTTAATTTTAAAACCTCTAAAGAAAATATTGAGAAATCTTCCCTTGTTGCTAATAATGGGAAATATGAAACACAAAAAAGCCTCAAAACAATGGTGAAGGTAGAGGCCCAAACAATTATCATGATGGTGTAAGGGGTCGTAATAATCATCATTGCAACTGTGATCATTATCAGCAATCATTGGTTCTTCCTCCACACATGATCTTTCTTATTCATTCCTAAACACACGTAGTCATTATACTTCCATGTCTTCTTGTGACATTTTTTTTTGAATAATAGACTCAGGGCCGCAGATCCTATGACTGGTAAATTACAATGTCTATCCAACCTCAAAAATAATGAAAATCAAACCTATGTCTATTGCAAATAGTTCCTTGATTCATGTCCATATTGTTGGTAAGACCACATTCTTTTCCAAATCTCATAACTTTGAAGTCCAATTTATGTCATCTTTTTCCTCTAAATTGATCTCAGTTAGTAGAATTACTTAGAGTATGAATTGCAATATTATTTTTTCCTAACTCTGTTTTCCAATTTTTATAGAACCATTGGTCATCAAAATAAAAACCAAAAACGAAAAAAAAAAAAACCCTCATTTGTGTAGAAACATTGGTTTCAAATTTCAAGCGTTTGAATTGATTTTGAGAATTTCTCTTGTATCTCTCTTTCTAAGTATGTCACGTGATACCCTGTCTTCTTCTTCTTTTTTAAAGAATTTTAATGGAAATTACATTTTAAAAATTATATAATAAAAGGGAATATTACATAAATATCCGTTTTATTTTCCTCTATTACCAAAATACCTAAAACTTTATGTTATTACTCATATGTCTATTTTTTGGACTTCATAACGATTTTTTTTAAAAACAGACCGAATTGCCCATTTTCGATTTTTCAAAAACCGAAATAGGCTCAAATTCGGTTTTTGAAAAACCCAATATCATGGCCTGCATCACACGCAAGTTTCTACATTCTCTCTCGTTTCATCTTCGATTTTGGGGTTTTGGAAAATCGAATATCAAGGCAACAAAATGATGCAATTTTTACAGGGTTTCTTTGTGGTGATACTTGGATCAAGCCATTGTAACGATAAGGTTTATCAGAGCTGGTTGGGTCGATGGCAAACCAGATGGTATCGATCAACCTTAGAAGAGAGAAGAGATAGGGAGTAGAGAGAGATCCTCCGAACCAGTGTAACTATTGTTGTGTTTTTTGGTCTCTATGGAGTGGCAACCCACTATGAATGCAGTGGATGTTAGGCTTGGCTTTTTATATAGGCTTCTTTGTGTTTTGAGCATTTCATATCAACTTAAGAGAGAGATCTAGTTGGGCATGTTTGGGTTTTGAACAATTAATCAGACTTTTAGTTGGGCAAGGTTTGAACATTCTTGTGAGAGACCCATGACCACTAGAAACTAATAGGGCTCACTGAAGGAGAGAGAATCATCAAAGAGGAAGGGGATAGAGTAAGAGTATAATTGGAACACAAAGGATCACTAAAACCAACGTTGCGCCTTCTTAAAAACCAAAACCCCAAAATCAAGGATGAAACGAGAAAGAGAAGCCCGATATTCGGTTTTTCAAAAACCAAATTCGAACCCATTTCTGTTTTTGAAAAACCGAAAATAAGCACTTCGGTCTTTTTTTAAAAAAAAAAATGTTATGAAGTAAAAAAGACAGGCATGAATAATAATAAAAAGTTTTAGGTATTTTGATAATAATAAAAAATAAATAAATATTTATATAATTTTCCCAAAATCAATTATGGTTATATTTTTGCATTTGGGTGTCAACGAGTCAGTCCCCAAGTTTAGAAATTAAAAACAAAATTTTGATTTTTGTATTTTATGATCTTTTTAAATATATTTTATACCAGATCCAGTTGGGTCATGTGATATCAAGTCACGGTTGGGCCCGCCCTACCCGACCTGATAGAGGGTCCAAGCCGGACCTGGACCCAAACCCAAACCCAATCGAGTCCAAGTCATTTGGACCGAGACTCAAAATCTGCTGGATCCAAATCTTAGACCCAAAATTATTTTTTCGAGGGATCCACCCCAATTGCACTGGGGTCTCAATGAATTAGGTTGGCTGACATAGACCCGGACCTAGATCCAACCAAATTTCAAAAAAAATTAAAAAAAAAAAAAAATTTGTATTTTGTATTTTATGATTTTTTAAAATATATTATACCAGGTCGGCTGGGTGACATTGAATCAAGGTCGGGCCCACCCCCGACCTGACTTGATAGGGGGTCCAAGCAGGATCTGAACCCAAACTCAATCTGCTGTGTCCAAATCTTGGACCCGGACCCAATTCAGGTTGCCCTAAACCGATTGCCACCCCTGAAATGCACACCTCTCGTAGAAACCCATGTTGGGTCCAATACAAACTGAAATTGGATCAGTAAGGCGACCCCAATCAAAACTCAAAACACAATACAAAAGCATCATATATGTCCAAGCAGCATCTCCAAATTCCTCCTCTCCAAATCGTCCTCCCCCCTCTCTCTCTCTCCTCTCTCTCTCTCTCTCTCTCACGAACGCATACACACGCACACAAAAGCAGTTAGTACGTCGCACAAGTTCCAAGGATGAATAAGCTCCCCCACTCATCTATACCATGTAGATTCCAAATGAGACTTGCAGAAGTTTGAGAGAACTCGAATTTCTCAAGGCTTCCAAAACAAATGGGGTTTCTTCACACAAGTTTTGCATCAATGGGATAAAAGAAAAACTATAGCCAGAAACCAACAACAGTAAAATTTCAAAAAGATTCAGGCCCAAACCAGAGATGCCCTTTGAAAACAGAAATAATTCTATGAATTTCAAAATGATCAAGAAGCCGCATACGATCCATCTGAGGCTTTTAAGCACCAGATTTATTTAAAAAGTAATCAGGTTGAGTGCACTCTCCTGCTCCTTATCAAGTAAAGCTTCTGAATCAGGAAAGCAGTAGTTATAAGAGTGACCTGCACATGAAATGCTTGCTCAAAACAAGTGAAATCTCAGAGGAAGTTTCTGATGTCCAATTGTTTCGGGTCCACAATTTCGTCGTTCTTGAACTCCTCACTGAAATAAGAATAAGAAATATTTCAACTAATAAATCCCATATGCCATCTTCATTTCTTTCTAATTCATATCTGAATTTCAGTTTTAGTCGCCAAACTAAGCCCTTGATATAAATAACTGTCAATGTGATTTTATTGAATAGCTTGCTTCCTACTGTGACTAACATCATATCAAGCACAAAAAGGATTGCACGAACCTTCTTTTCTGTGTTTTCATGGCTTCCAGAGTTTCCTTCTTCAGCTCTTCAAGCTGTGCTTTTGCGATTTTGAGTTCCAACTGTTCTTCATACTTGGGAAGATCCTCCTTCCTTATTCCAAGCCTGATTCAAATCCAAAAACAACACAATTAACAAAAGTAAGCAGAATGAGATATTACATACATTTTCTCTCATTAGTCATGAAATATCACAGAATTTTGACCCCAGATTCCCTTAACAGCCAATCAGAAAATAATGAGAGTGATTTTTCCAACTATAATAATTAATTTCAAGCACAAGCAGTAGACGTTTCAAGATAAAATGTATCTAGATTCTTGGATCCTGTCTGCTCTCTGATTGTACCAATACTTAGGTCTTCTATATTTGTTCATACAGAAAACAGGATCAAAATTTCAGATTTTCAATTAGGCCTTGACTATAGTTGTTGGAAACGTCTATGATTCCGATTCGTTTTAGGAATCAAAATCATGGAATCACATGTGTCAAATGATTCCTAATCTCGGAATCATTGTCCATAAAATGAAAAACACACCTAATAATCGGAATTGCGATCCAATAAAATAGGAACCATGTATCCCATCATGTTGGAATCGAGTCTCCCACCTTTGGGGACTTGCATATGACCCCACATAATTCAATGACTTCTAGAATCGCGATCCGACGAACTAGGAATCATGATTTCTACATTACTGGAATCATTGTCCCCATTGATTGGGAATAGATTCCCACAATTCGGGAATTGTGCACCCATCCCCTCTAGTATAGAAGAGAGGTATTTTGTGAGAAAAGATTTCAAGTTTTACATAGATGATTGGGGACAGATATAGATGATATCATAGCTCAACCCAACTATAGATACTATGGATGATACCATAGCTTTAAAGACCAAGATACTGCATTTTCCTCAAAATCCAAAGACCGCAAGTGGCCATGATTTTCGATCAGCATTAACCCATTTCCTTCTTTTTTTTTTTTCTTTTTGTTCTTTTCGGGGTTTAAGTTGATGCCCCACCATATATACAATGAGACAATGAATGATAAGCATTTTACTTAGCCCCGTAGATGATCATTAATAAGCATTTTATTGATCACCAACCAAACATGCCCCACATAATCCAGTACTTGGTACAGTAAATGATTAATAATAAGCATTTAGTTAATGTAAGCATCCTATATGAACATCTTACCTTGAGGTGGGGTTACCACCCAAAGGTCTTACCTTAAGTTGGGACTGTCACCCACTTCGTGATTTAAAAATCCATCTGTTGGATAACTTGGCAAAGATTATCGTACATGGATTCATCTCGAAAGTTTATTAAGGCATTTTGGTTCTCACAACGTCACAGTCTTGAAACCCAAATATTGGGTATTTAACCTTGTACAAAATAGCAACATGAAACGAAAGCGTTCCTGGAACTCCTCCGCTAACATATAATGGGTTCATGGAGCTACTCTTGCAACATACAATTTATGAACGTATTTCATTCAACATTTGCGTTTGAATCTTGATTTCGTGTTATTAAAACTTGATTCGATGTTGATCGAAGCATTGTTCGATGCATCTAAGAACTGCGCCTTTTGATGATGTGGGACTTGCTTCCAAACAACATGGATTTGCAATTCCTAAAATATTGGAATCAACGTCTCACACACGTTGAATTGCATTGTTGTGCAACTATGAATCGCATATTCTATGATATGGAATCTAGATTCCAACCTTCCAAGAATCGAGATTCAGATAATAATCTGGAAAGCATTCCATGAAACTCGAAAACGTAATTCCTATCTTCGAGATTCGTGTTTCATCCTAGGAAACGCGGAATCACGATTCTAAACTGGAATTGCGACCTTGGTACGAAATTCGGGTAACTATAGCTCTGACCTTTCAACATATAAATGAATTGTGCAATGAGAATATCAATTCCATCTTAGTTAACCTTTCCTTCAAAAAAAAAAAATCAATTCCATCTTAGAGGATGATAAGGGTGAGTGTGAGATTTGTTACAAGACACCAACCAATATTTTTTTGAGAATGTTAATTGTTATATTGCTAGAAAGGAAAGGTACATTGGTATGAGTATGAGTAAAAAAAAGAACCCACAGAAAGGTTCCAAGTACAAAAACCCGAGGGGTGCAAAAAATGGTATCAATCCCCTAAAGGGATTCAAAAAATGCTATACAATTGAAGATTGAGCTCTATATAAACAAACTAAAATGGCAGTCTCTAAGGTGACAAAAAATCCCCTATGGTGCACCCAATTGGAAGGCACCCTCCCTAGCAAGGAAGTCAGCAGCTGTATTTGCTCCCTCCAGATGTGTCGCCAGGAGATGGTGAGATCCCTGAATATGTGGAAGATTTCATCACAAATGTGCTCCAATATCCACCGACAGGGTGAGGCTTTGGAGGCCCAAGAAATGACATTACTAGAATCACTCTCAATCACTATGTTGGAATTTCACAGGGGGTTAAAATTTCTGAGGCCTTCAAGTAAGGCTTTAGCTTCTGCCATGTTGAACTGGGATTTCACCAATAAAGCGTGAAAAGGAGAAGAGGGTCGTGCCTGTAGGATCACCATAGAGGCCACCTATTCCCACGGGATCAGGGTTGCCGAAGGAACAACCATCAAAATTGAGCTTGATTTGGCCTTCTTCTGGTGACCTCCACAGGGAAGATCGACGAATCTGGTGGGGATTGAGACGGAGAAGGGCAGCCCAGTCTTGATAGAATTTGTTGTTTTTTGCCCAGACAATGATGAAGGGCAAAGATTTGTCAATAAGTGTCACAATCGAGGCCTTAACGCCTCAACAGTGAGGCAGCATGTGGTAAAGAATAAAGTTGAAAAAACTAGGGACAATGGAGCATATGGTAATATTCAAAGGTTGTGAGTCATCAATACGTTGTTAATGCAACCTTCTTAATTGAGGAAGAGAAGAAGATGGGGGTCCCCGGGGGCGCAAGGGGGCAGAAGGGGGCAAGGGAACAACCATGAGGAGTAGAATAAGAGGAGACGAGAAATAAGGCAGTAGGAAAGGTGTAAAGTAAAGGTACAATGTGCTGCAGAAAATAGGACACATGATTTGGTCAGTCGAAGTCACCTTCGATCATGGACCTTTGAAGCACAAAAAATCTTGTTGGAGCTCTGGCTCGTAAGAAAACTTTAGCCTCAACTGCTCCAATTTTATCAGGATGCGGCACAACAAGGTAAAGAATGGTTTTTCGAAGCAATGCATCATCTAATTGGCCAAATGAATCCACACTTCGATGTCAGAAAAGTGGACGGAGCTTATGTAAATTTTACTTGTAATCCTGTAATAATGTGTCTCATGCTACTACACGAGTAGAGTAGATTTTTGAAATAATTGCATTGAGCAATAATAATTATCATGTAGTCATGATCGATCAATTAAAATACACTTGGTAAACTGATAAATAGGTGATTTAGGAAAATAAAATACCACTAAAAAGCTCCAAGGCAGGGGAAAAAACTTACTTCTTGTTTATCTTGTCAAACTCAGCATGAAGAAGAGCCATGCCTTTCTTGTCATTCCTCATGAGCGGCTTTTTAATCTCTTTCTCAACTTTCTCCAGAGCTTCAAACATCATTGCCTCAACGCCAAGATCATCAGTGAGGCCTCTCCTGATTCACATAGATGATTTCTTTTAAACTGATACTAACATCAATGAGATTGAGAAGATCAGTAATGTTTAACAAAAGGTGTATGAAGATGCATTAAAATATTTGCAAGTTTCTAAAGCCAAGCAATCATGAAAATTACTGGTGTATCATCAGGACAACTTGGAGGAATGATAATACTTACAATAATTAATTTTCATATGAAATCAGAGTGAATAGAAGCAGAAAAGCCTCCACTGAAAAAGCAAAAAGAGAAACCCTCCATACAGAAGTAACAAATCACATTCAAGAAAGAAAAGCTCTCCATAGTCCATAAAGAAGCAACAAATTTCAAGGACGCAAATAACCCTGCATTTATAAAGAAATGGGCTATGAAATGTTAACCAGATGCAGTGATATTACCAACATAGTAAAAGAATGTTTGGTATCCCCAATATATTCATCCTATAGGGAATTGCTCCCCCCAATATATGTGCATCATGTGCCAATGATGAAACCAAATCAGTCGACCATCTATCCATTGTCAGGTAGCCCCTAAGGTTTAGGCTTTGTACCTCCATTTATTTGGCCTATGCCAGCAACTGGTCACCACACTGTTGATTGGGTGGGACCTACATTACAAAGACATGTCATCAGACGTTCATGAGGAGTTGGCCTTCCACCTTGGCGTTTAGCTATGATTTTGTGGAGATTTCGGGTCTATGTAGGACCAGAAAGGTTTGTATTTTGTCATTTATACCGAGATGCCAATAGCGATGCAGGTGCATTGGCAAATAGTAGTGTCAACCATGATGCATTATTTCTTACCCAGGACTAGGCCTATGTTGGAGAGATGCCACCTAGGCATCGTGCAATGACCTTCTCATTTGTACTTCAGTAATTTTCAATAATGCTAACTTCTCCATGAAAAACAAATGTTTGGGTACAAGTAAATTAAGATGTTTGGTCCACAACAAGTATGGAAGAGCAAACAATGTGAACCAGATTCAGACATTTGAAATTTATTTATTTATTTATTGATGAAGTTAACTGTTTCAGACATTTGAAAATTACAAAAAAAATAGACTTGATTACCTACCCAAAACAACTAAACTATAATAAATAGTAAAAGGCAAGCTTTCTATAGTTCCCCTACAACATAAAACTTATATACTTCCCCTTATCCAACCGTCCATTCTGAACAGAAGGTTAAGATTGCCCCAATCACAATGTCCTTTCTACACTATTTTATTTTTTATTTTTTTTCTATAAACTATTTTGACACCAAATTTTGGACGTCCAATCCTCTATTAAACTCGCACTAGCGAAAAATATTAAAAAAATATTTCCAATAAAATAAAATGACCAAAATACCCCTGAAAATTTGAAGAGGTATTTTGGTCATTATATTTTATCGAAAAATTATTTCTAATATTTTTTATAGGTGCCCCCCAATGAGAAGATGGCACGTACTAAATTTCATATTCATACATTTTGTATAAAAAAACTAAAAATAAAATACTTTGAGACGTCGGATCTAAGATCAACTGGTGAGTGGCTCTCTTGATCAAAATTGGACGGCTGGATGGTAGGTGAAGTATAGAAACCTTTCCCAATAGTAAAAGCAACTTCTGAAATCATCTGATTATGGTCATGTAGTCCATTAGTCAGTGCAAGATCAGGCTGTGGAGGTAGATTTCCACCACAGGAACTGCAAAATGATTTTTTATGGACAAATACAACTAAACACAAATTGTTTTAACACTTGAAATGATCGAGGGATTTAATCAATACTTCAAATGTTCCATAAACCACCAAAAAGGTAACAATCAAGTAACAGGGATGTCAACCAAAATCGAGAATGCATTCACATAGAACCAGAAGGATTTCATTAAAACAAGGGGAGTTCTAAAAACACCATAAATGAGCAGATTATCAAAAGGGCAGCACTCATAAAATTGGGAAGCGTAAGAACAAACTTAAGTACATGGTACCTACTTGATTCGTATCTCCTGCAATGTCAATAGATATGTCCGTGCATCTGGAATACCTTGGGTTCTTGTTTGAATGGTATAATTAATCCTTTGGGACTCCGAAAATAGATCTGCCCTGCAAAGAAAATGGTTGTAAAAAAAAGCATTAATAGTCAGTCCTAAAATAACTGAAAATCCAAAATCTTCCCTCCCTTTTTCCTAAACTCACTCTCTTTCTCTCTGTTTCTAAACTCTCACATACATGCTGAGTCCTTAACTCTCTCCTTAAAAATATCTGTCAATTATTGTTTATATCTTATGATAAAGGGCACCAAAAAGTCATATCTATACTTTTTTGTTAATAAAAATTCATTAATCAAAAGAATCAATCCCATAGTTACCAGAATCTTTCCCCCAGGTGGAGATTTTGGTGTGCGATCTTGCTTCGGAGCTTCGATCAATGAATCTTCATAGAATACATTTTTTGGAATCCAGATTCCACAACATCAACTCCCAGGGTTCATAGGTTCACCAAACTGTGATTTGATCAACACGGAATCTTGCTTCCACTTTTTAAGAATATTGATCTGAGTTATTTGGAATCCAAACACGAATTCCCTAGAGGAGCAGGCTAACAAGCTTTAGCAAGTCTAGGGTTCAAGGTAAGCTTCATTATTCCCTAGTGGTAGAATAATTGCAAAAAAAAATTACAGAATGCACGGAAATATTTTAAGTATTATTTGAAACAAGGTAAACTTCATTATTCCCTTACTAGTAGAATGATTGAAACAAATTTATGGAATTCTTGAAACTTTTAAACATTATATGAAGCATTCATTCTTTAAAATTTATTATTAATTAATATATAACTTAACATCAATATGGGTGTCTAGAAACTCTACTTAGGATCATTCCTAAAGTCTTAAACCAATACATGTCTTATCTTTTAATATCATTTTTAATAAATCAAATAATTTTACTTTCTTTCTTCAATATAGAAATTCCAGTAAACCTTAACTCTAGTATGTAAGGAACTCTAATTAATGGCACTTGATGACCTTCATTCCAATACTTGTGGGAACCGTGATTAAGGGGACTTGATACGTTGATTCCCATACCAGGGCAAACCTAGTTTAGGGCAGTTGAGGACCTCGACTTCAATACTAGTGGAACCCTGGCAAAGCATACTCAATACATCAATTCCAATACTAAGGGATTGTTGGTTACAGATGCTCTAGAACCTCGAACCTTTTGCCTTATGGAACATGTTCCTTCATAATAACTTGTGCAGCTCCAAGTGGCTGGGAGAGCGATTCCCAAAAGGTGGGAATCTCGATTCATGAGGTGCATTTTACCAATAGAGATTCCTACCATATGAAGCTTTTAGCCTCTTACGAAAGCCACTTTCGATTCCTGAAACCTTCCAAGAACACGCCCGCTTCTAACAACCATGGTCTGTCCTCCAGATTTTAAACCTTGGACTCACCCCAGGACTTGGCCACTTCTCAGTGTGAATCCCAAGTCGACTCATCGAGTCTTGTCTGTAGAAAACCATACTTTTAAAGAACATTCACCAATTTTTTGAAGATTTGGAAGGACTTAAGTACACTCAATGGACACAAATCATCCTAGTCTAGCTCATACAGAATTAGTAGGCAGCGGGTTCCAACTTCCAAGTGACTCGGGCAAGTTTGAATCAAACCCACCAAGTTTTTAAACTCTGGCATCCTCTCTTGCACATCCCTTTGAGTAACGCAAGCAAGATCTCTTTATTTCTTTATAAAATGGACTTTATATACAAACAGACACTACCTAGAGATTTCCAAGCAGTCACCACATAAATTAAGTTTAGACACTCTCTCACTAAACTATCAGTTTCATTAGACTGTGTGCAATTGCATGCAACTGTTTTTCAAAGTTTGTGACTATACAAACTCCCTTCTAACTCTAGCCCATGAGACCCCTGCAGACCAGATATGTTCCTTCACCAATTTACTCCTCTTTTGTCATTAAAGCATCTATAATTTCACTTCAACCAAAAGTTTTCTTCAAAAAAGAAATCCTCGTCAACCAAGTGAGCGAAGTTACAGCCACTAGAGTCAATCTCCATAGAATCAACTCCTCTTTGGCAGTGGAGGGAAGTATCACCACAATAACAGAACTTCAACAGAGGTCAGCACCACCAAGATATACCAAAGAGATGAAGTACAAAAGCCCAAGTGTTACAAAAGGACAACGCAAAAACAGGTTCCTTATGGCATCTTCTTTCTGCTTAAAATACTAGAAATTATTGGGGATTGGAAAACATATCTTTGCCAAGTTGTCCTTGGTCAACATGCTATGTCTTGCAAGCTGGTTAAACTCCTGCATCTTAGGTGGGTTAGGATGCCACTCTATGGACAGCAGAAATATCTTCTATGCTCCAAGTCAGAACTTTATACATGGATCTCACTGAGAATTATCCTGTACTTTCAGGGACCCAGACCATCTTATACTCTCCTAGGCATGAAGTAGAAAATGCGTGACTAAAATTATAGATGATTGAATGCTTCAATCTTTTACTCCACTGAGGCTTGTCAAAGTGGTGGAATTGATATGGCTTGTTGGCCTATGTCATCCACAACCTCAGCCACTGTCAAGTTTGGTCTCTGAACCAGGGTGAAGGTTCTCAGTATTCTTCTTTAAATGTCTGACTCCCCAGTTGCAGATCAAGTGAAAACCAATATTCTCCCATACTTCCCAACAGTCTTGCGTAACCACTCACTCGATGAATGTTTCTCCAATACATATCCCTGAAGACCTCCCTTTGGCCCTATATACAAGAACTAAATTATCCATTCCATAATTCCTTTTGAAAACTTGTTTCCACATGTTCAGGTGCATACCAAAATGCTACCAACATATAAGATCCTTGTGCATCACCATTATATTTCTAATCCACAAATTCCTTTGCTTGTATGCCGACATACCTTTGACCTCAGCAATGGAATTTGTGTCTTTCTGAAGACCCACTCCAGAGAAAAATCCTCATCAGTTTCTTGATATTTTTTACAACTGAAGCTGGAATAGCAAATAATGACATGTAATAGATGGGTAAAACTAGTGGTTTAAAAAACAGACCGGTGCCCCGGATCGGGCACCTCAAAAACCCATCCGGATTGGTGAATCGGAGTTTCGGATAGGGAATCGGTCAGATTAGGCCTTAAAAAAAATCCAAAAAAATTATTAAAAATCATTATAAATGTTGCTTTTTAGGAATCCAATAAGAAATTGGGGTACTACATTAAGAACTTTCATTTTTTTCATCAATATGCGAATATTGAGATGCTCTTTCCCTGTATGAATAAATTTAAAATATGTCTTATAATATCATCTAATTTTTAAAAAAAAATTATTTACAGCTATAATAAAAATAATACATTCTATAATTTATAATGTAAATAAATAAACAAATAAAATACAAGATTTGGTTATCAATGTAAAATTATTAATAATAAACAAAGGTGTGACCCTTACAAATAAATAAATCTACAAAAGTATAGAATTTAGAAACGTAAATTTGTAATTATATTATAATAAAATTAGAAAAATATATAACTATCATACTTACAATGCAGGATAATTGACAAAGCAACGTTAAAATAGATTTTAAAGTGGTTTCGGCTAGTGTTCTTTTTTTTTTTTTAAATGTCCCATAAACTAGTAATTTTTTTAATAGTCAATAAACTAGTATTAATATTATTTTTTGTTGTTCTAATATTCTATGAGTTAGTACTATTTTTTTCTTTTTAATCTCTATTAACCAATATCTAATAACAGGGTTATTGTTTATAGCAAAAAGCTTAATTTAATTTTAAATATAGACGTTGAGTGAATAGGCAAAAAACATTTGCCCCGCATCGAAACAATGAAGGAGCACTTCACCGTATAAAACACATGGCACAAGTCACCTTATCAAACGCACGGCACAAGGCGTGCAACTTGAGTTATCAAGGGCATGGTGCAAAGCTATATGTGGCAAGGCCACCTGATGTAAAAGACGGAGGACATGCAAGAAAATGTCAGCGTTGTTAGTTTTTTTCGCGTGTAACGATGGCAAAAAAGTCAGGTGTGCAAAAAAAACCCGGATTTCAAAAAAAAAAAAATATATGGAACTGCTTAGTATTACCGATACTTGATCTGGAGCGGTATCACCGATACCCGATCCGGATCGTCCGATTTTGGATCGGATCTGCAATTTTTTAAACACCGGGTATCGATATTACTAGGCGGTTCTATTTTTTTTTTTTAAATCCTGGTTTTTTTTGCACACTAGCTTTTTTGGCATCGTTACATGTGAACAAACTGACAACGCTGACATTTTCTTGCATGTCTGCTGTCTTTTATGCCAGGTGGCCTTGCCATATATAGCTTTGCACCATGCCCTTGATAACTCAAGTTGCACGCCTCTTTCCATGTGGGGCAAATGTTTTTTGCCTATTCACTCTATTGTATTAACGTCTATTGTTAAAATTAAATTAAGCTTTTTGCTATAAACAATAACCCTTTTATTAGATATTAGCCATTAAGTTATTGGTTAATCGAGATTAAAAAGAAAAAAATAGTACTAACTAGTGGTTTAAAAAAGGATCGGTGGCTCAGATCGGGCACCCCAAAAACTCATCCGGATCGGTGATCGGTGATCCGGATCGAGGATAGACCGAACCGATCGGATTAAGCCTTAAAAAAAATCCAAACAAATTATTAAAATTCATTATAAATATTGTTTTTAAGGAATCTAATAAGAAATGGGGGTACTACATTATTAACTTTCATTTTTTTTTATCAATATGTGAATATTGAGATGTTCTTTCCCTGTATGAACTTATGTTAACTATCAAATTTACATCACACAAAAGAAAAATTATAGAATTGTCATGGATGAAGTATATAATCATATATGGACTACAGTAAGAATGGATTAAATCGATGGAAAAATGGCCACCAAAATCTCGAATCGGTCGAATTCGACCTTAAAAAAATTTTAAAAGATTATTAACAATCATTATAAATGTTGTTTTTTAGGAATCCAACAAGAAATGAGGGTACTACATCAATAACTTTTTATTTTTTTGCATCAATATGTGAATATTGAGATGTTCTCTTCCTGTGTGAAGATTCTCATCAAACATTTATTAGAACCTAACTAAATACAATATTATACATTGAAATTAGAATTATTGGTATGTATTTTATTATTTTATGATCATCTTACTATACAAATAAGAATAAATTTGAAATTCGTCTTATAATATCATCTAATTTACAACTACAACAAAAAATAATATATTGCATAATTTCTAATGTAAATAAATTAATATATAAAATATAAGATTTGATTATCATTGTAATTAGTATAATTATTAGTTACAATATTATAATAAATGTGATTAAAAAACAAGCGTATGACCCTCACAAATAAATAAATCCAATGTATAATAATTAGTGTTGATATAAATATAGAATTTAGTAACATAAACTCCCAATCTAATTTGAATAAAATTAGGAAAATAAATAAAGAAATTCATATTTGCAATGTGCGATAATTGATAAAGGAACCTGAAATAAATTCTAAAGCGGTATAAGCTAGTGTTATTTTTCGCTCTTAAAATATCTCATATACGAGTATTTTTTTTAATGATCAAAAAACCAATATTAGTATTTCATTGTTGTTTCTTTTAATATCCTATGAGCTAGTAAAATAATTTCATATAATTATGTTAATTTTTGTAAATTATTATATGGAATTTTATTTTTGTAATTATATACAATTAAAGATTAATTATATGTACTTTATGTTTGTATATTATAAAAATAAATATAAATATAATTAATCTTAAAAATAACTATAGACCATTTCATTTGTCCTTATATGAGAGAGAGAGATTTATTTATAGAACCCACCTATCCCTACCTAATACAAACACCATATATAATTTGGAACAAATTGTCACTATTGTTTAAAATAAAGTGCACGCTTTTGCAGCAACGTTGGGCTATAGAAATAGCCCACATCGAAGTGATGTGGGACAAAGAAAGCGTATATAAGCAATTGCAAAGCATTTACAAACAGCGAGTAGGTTGATGCTAGGGCCACGTGCATGTCAAGGACGCGTAATATGTGTGATGCTACGGCTGACGTTAGCAATCACGGTTCTTGATGTCCATTCGGGGGATGGTTAATGTTTTTATATTAATAAAATGGTACGGATGGTTTGATCCCGTTTTTCATTTGAACCGGAACGATGTGGCCGATACCGATCCGGATCGTCCGATTCCAGATCGGATCGACGATTTTTAAACCACTGGTACTAACTCATAGAATATTAGAACAACAAAAAATAATATTAATACTAGTTTATTGACCATTAAAAAAACTACTAGTTTATGGGACATTTTAAAATAAAAAAAATAACACTAGCCCAAACCACTTTAAAATCTATTTTAAAGTTGGTTTGTCAATTATCCCACATTGCAAGTACGATAGTTATATATTTTTCTAATTTTATTATAATATAATAACAAATTTATGTTTCTAAATTCTATACTTTTGTAGATTTATTTATTTGTAAAGGTCATACCTTTGTTTGTTATTAATAATTATACACTGATAACCAAATCTTGTATTTTATTTGTTTATTTATTTATATTATAAATTATATTTTTTTTTTTTATAGCTGTAAATAATTTTTTAAAAAAAATTAGATGATAATATAAGACAAATTTTAAATTTATTCATACAGGAAAAGAACATCTCAATATTCGCATGTTGATGAAAAAAATGAAAGTTCTTAATGTAGTACCCTCATTTCTTATTGGATTCCTAAAAAACAACATTTATAATGATTTTTCATAATTTTTTTGGATTTTTTTTAAGGCTTAATCCGACCGATTCCCAATCCGAAACGCCGGTTCACCGATCTGGATGGTTTTTTGAGGTGCCCGATCAGGGGCACCGATCCGTTTTTTAAACCACTGCCTATACCAGTTTACCGACACAGAACAACAAACTAAGATATTTACTATGAAGCCTATGAACTACATGTCCCACGACGCGTCCTACAACTCATGATCAAAGTCATATATATCTTCCTTCTGAGGGCTCAACTTTACTAATCAAAATCCATTTTCCAAGAAGATATAAATAAAGAGAAGAAATTAGAGTACCCAAATAAAATGGAAAGATAAAAAAAATTAAATTGTATTAAATATTTTTAACAAAATTAAACTAGAGAGAATAACTAGGCGAATCAAATAAAAATTAGAAAAAATTCAAATAGATGTACAACTTAACAACTTTAAAATTAAATAAAAAAGTAAAAATGATAGATTAATATTCCATACAAATTAAATTCTATAAGAAATAATACAAGCTACAAATGTATGAAATCTTAAACTAAAGAACAATACATTAGAAAATAAAATCAATATGTGAAATGAAATATAAATTTAAATGTTTCATGAATATTTTTAGTCTAATTTGTTATAGCATCTACAAATGATGACAAGTGTGGCTTCTAGCTGCTACAAATAATAGTTGAGCTTTTAAACAAGAAATGGTTCAGGTAATATTGTTTGCACTGAATACAGCATAATAAAAAGCTTTTATAAGCTTAAATTACACGATCTTTCCAAACACAAGCACATAGTAACAAAAGAGTTGCACACAAGAATCATAAAAGGGAAGATAAGCAAATCAATCCACATCATCGTTATTAGAGACGGGAGTGGAATCGGGAGGGATCGGTTTGGGAATCACCGAACCGCCCTATAGCAGAAGTTCCCTAGGCTTGGGATCGGCGTTCGTACAATGAACAAGAGAAGGAGCGAGATCCCATATAGATGTATTCGAGGTTCTGACTGGCTAGCATCTAAGCTCCACTATACTCTAAACGAGGTTGTCAACTAGAGCTTGTACGGGTTCCCTTGTTTAAGAGAACGAGATCTGTAGGTTTTTGGAAGCGAGAAACCACGACAATGGATTCGTGGTTTTGACTGGCAAGAACCGAAGCTCCACTATTCATAAAACGAGATAGTCAGGTAGAGCTAATACAAGTTCCCTTGGATAAGGGATCAAGGTTTATGTTTGTCATGGTACAGGGTTCCTCTTGTTCTAATATTTGAGAAAGGTCAAGTATTGGAATCAAGGTCCATGATTGTCCCCAAGGTCCACAACTGTCATTTACCAGGGAAACCCTTATTAAGTGACCCCTACTCTCTACAAGTCGGCTTTTTAAAATTAATTTTTTTTTCAGTGTTCGATTCAAGGGGCCTATATTTTTTTTTGACCTAAGTCGAACTTTTTAGACAAATTAAGAATAATGGTTTGGATTTTAAATTTTTAACATCATAGAACCTATGATTCCTAATTAATGTATCAAAACCTTGGACCATGGTTGATGGGTTCAGGGATCTATTTTCAAATGGAACTGGATTCGTCTGCTTTTTTAAAGTAGATTCCACATATATGAATCCCAAGAATATACTTTACCAAAACCTTGTACCATAGTTGATGGGAGTAGGGATTTATTTCGCAATAGTACTGGAATGCCCTAATGGTTGGATCGTGATCCCTTTTATTTGGGAGCGAGAAACCAAATTTTTTGGAAAGAGATACCAAAATTTTGGGAACGAGATACTAAAATTTTGAGATCGAGATCTCGAGATTTTGGGAGTGAGATTCCAAAAATGGAAATTCGGGATCCCTACGAAATCCCTAGGAGGAACCGTGAAATCGAGGTTCCAGTGCGAGAACGATACCCTCCACCCACAGTTCCCTTAACTATTATCCACATATGCAATCCAGCAGAGCTGATAACATCCCATCGGCATCTAGAACACCTTAACGAGGCCTCTCCATGTATAATGGCCAATTCAGACCAATGGAAATGGTATACAGCAGCATGTTTGCATATTAAATTGGCTTTGCCATGCTTGAGAAGAATCCTAAAGAACTTAACACAAATGAAAAATTGTTATATTGATACTCCAATTGCATGAGAGCTCAAACTCCTGAAAAACCATCTTATGAGATTGTGGACCTTGCATTCAAATACCAATGATGTTTTCCAATCTTGAGTAACACAATTTCCATCATCTTCAGTTCCAAAAAAGCCACAAACGAGTAAAATAATGAGGATAAGCTCCAAACCCATTCTTTTTTCTAGATAACTCGAGAGGTACAACTTCCTAAAAATGCTCTCTCACACCACGCTGGGGTAATAACCTCAACCATAGTTGTTGGGATCGGGAGCGAGGGATCGTGAAATGCTAGAAGATCGCTATGGTAGGGAACACCGTCCGTACAATGCACATGTTAGGGATCAAGATTCCAACCTTTTAGGGATCTTGATCCCGACTTTTTGGGATCCTGATCCCAAAGTTTTGGGGATCGTATTACCAACCTTACAATGTAAGATAATCTAGGATCATGTATAATCTTTAAAGTAGGGATCTTATTACTGAAAGCAAGCAAAAAGTAGTTGTGTTGATAGATGGCTATAAACGAAGAAAATCATCAGTTTGGTTGTTGTCTTGGTCTTTAATGTTGGGATCGAGATCCCTAATAGCAGGAATCGAGATCCCTATCAGTAGGGTTCGAGATCCCAAAACTTAAAAATTGAGATCCCTGAGCGATCCGTTCCAGCAGCGACAGAATCGACATCCTAGAAGGGATCTTCTACCAAAGTAGGAGATCCCAATAACTATGGCCTCAACTATAGTCATTGAGATTCATATTTGAAAGCCACGGTTGGGGACTCCTATTTTTGCAGCCTAATCAGTAACCCAAAACAATTATTAGTCATTTGCACGTATTTATGATTTTAGAAAGTTAATCTCACTTTTTGAAGAACATCAAGAATTGCATATCTTTCTTCTGATCCACAAAAGTCAAAACCTCACGCATAGCAATTGAACCATTATCAAACGTCATGTGTGCTGCCCAATAATTACAAACCAATGTAAGGTTACTAATGCAGTAACCTAAAAGGATGTCCAATTTCAAAAGCTAATCTTCACATGTCTTGATGGAATGGAAGGTGATTGCAAAGAGACAACGATGGCCAAATTAATGAAACCTCCAAACCTCCCAAAGGGCAAAAATAATTATAAACAAAATCATTTTATATCCCAATCTTGCAATGAAAATTGAACGAAATTAAATTAGGAAACTTACTTTTCTCTTACAATTTTCATGACCTTTGCATAATGAGCTACTGCAGCAGGATCATCTGGATCTATGGTGATCTTTTCCTTTCGAAGAACACCGATGGCCGTCTCAAATTTGTTCTTAACCTCGTAAAATATGTTCTTCAACATCTCTTCCATTATAGGAATATAAATATATCAATATTCAGACAATAATTCCTGAATACAATTCAATGTGCAAAAAAAAGTTGTCTACCAAAGGATAAGGACTCTTATAACAGTCGTTTTGCTCTTTTACAGAAAATAAAACCATATACTGCAGTTCAAGTGGCTAAATGGTAAAAATCGCCCCATTGCACCAAAATATATTCTTCTAACAACACCTAATTTCATTAAATAATCTCAAATGTATTACATATCCTAGTAAAGAACAACCCTTTGATGTTTGTCATGAGAAAGTTCCTGCACTTAGTTGAAGTGCAACAGTTTATGACTTCAATGGAGTTTATCAAATTATGGTCATGAACCCCTACCACCACCAACAATTAGGGAAACAATCCCGGCAATGGGATCCACATGAATAGTTAACATTTCTATAAAAAAAAATAGGATCCACATGAATAAGACAGTGATTTCAGAAGAGAGAAATCAATTATATGCATGAGAGGTAAAAATGAGAAAAGGTTAGAAGTTCAGACCAGGTTTACGATAATATGGCTGTTAGACCCCTCCAATAAACATTAGAGTGAACAACGGGACAGGGATAAGACTACAGTTTCAAGCATGTAGCAAAAAAAGAATATTTCTAGGCAGTTTTGCACCTAAGCGAAGAGATGCAAAGCTCTCTAGTAATATTCCCAATATTCAAATCTTAAATGACGTGAAACATCTTGTTATGGACTCCAAGACGACTTTTGACATGATTGATCATGCACAAAGCTTGAAAAGGATTCCCCCAAGAGCTAAGATGAATTAAATCTGTGTGGGACTATTTTCATAACTTACTGTTATAAAGATTCTACGACATGATATAAAATGAATACAGAAGGCTCCCAGATCTAGAAGACATATAGGTCCACTTATAATAGTAACTAACAGATATAAAGCATACAGAAGGCATATTTATGAAGCACGCCTCATAAGATAGAAGGCTTTGCAAAAAACAAATTTTAACAATAATTTCTATTTACATTACCAGATTATTATAACATCACAGAATGTTCTTAGTCTTCATTTTTGCCTAATAATTCTCACTCCTAAGAATTTAATGAATCCATATTCTAAGTATTGAGGATATCTTGACTCACCGTCACCCTTGAGGACTGGGCGAGGAGGAGCTTCGTTTGAAAAATAACGAACAGGAACAGCAGGCACCATTTGAAATAATTTCTGACCTGCACATAACTGGAAAAGCGAAAAAAATATCAATTCAGTTGTAGTCAACAACTGACACTTATAATGAAAATCATGAAGAACATAAGAAATCAGAAAGGAAGATGACTTCTCTTAGGTAATGAACATCGATTTCGTTTATCTAGATCCAATCCAACTCAGAATGGATAAAGTTAGCATAAAGTGTAACAGCGTAGATTTTATTTAGTAGGCAGGTAAACAGTTATACCATCCATTATCATTTCCACAAAATATTATCATTTAAAATATTCAATTGCAAAACCTCCAACTTTGAATACAATGAAATAAAAAGCAACATTTTGACATCAAAAAATAACAGGTCATGAAGATCCTTAAGAATAACTGAAGTCCGCATACCTCGAAATTCAATTTCATTTTTATTTTTACAATGATAAAACGGACGAATACTTTTTCCATTTTAAAAAGAAGAAAGACCGCCATGCCTGAATCGTTGATAAGAATTTGATCATTCCAAAGTTAAGATTGCATCAGGAATGCAGTAAAAGCAATAGACCCTGAATGCAGCTAAAACAAATAATATCAGTGATAAAAACATATCCAATGCATACGATCCTGATAAAATAGCACAAAACCCTAGAAAACAACTGATCATTCAAAACCTTCCGTTGCATAAGAAATGCTCACGAATCCGTCGACCAATCAAGAAACAGACCAAAAACCCAACTCAAATACATAATTTTTTTGCAAAATGAAACTTCTCCGAAGATAATCAATCCTTTTAAAAGCAGTCAAAAGGGGACGCAAGAAAGGATCTTCACTAATCTTGCAGCGCAACCCTAACCCTAAATTCAAAACCTTGTCGAAGTACCTTTCTGGAATGGCACAGGAAACGCGAAGCGTACGCCATGGCCCGATCTCCTTCGACCTTCTTCTCTTTCCTCTTCTCAGTTGATGCTCTCCTCAGTCTGCCCCCCCTATTACCAGGTGAGAGTAATGGAAGGGCACCATTTGTATGGCATAATGACTGAAAACGCCTTACTTCTTTCTAATTTGACAAAGAGGTCCTCCATGCGGACTTTTCCAATGAGCTGGGTATATTGGAATCAAGTTAGCTCAGAGAAGCTCCACCGTTATTTCATGGGTGGGAATGTGATCTGGACGGCCAAATGGTGAATCATGTGAACTAAGAGAATCTCCACCGTTATTTCATGGGTGGGAATGATCTGGACGGCCAAATGGTGCATGAGCCTCCGTTTTTCTGGTGAGTTAAAATAAAGAAGGAAATGTTTTGATAGGGCTGCAGCCCTATCAAAATAAGTAACGCCTCATCTCAAATTCAAAATATAGATCCCATGGAAACACGTTCAACTCGATTATCTCAGCTGAAAAATATTGGGATTTCATTATAACACCCCATCTAGAGCCCCTATTTTGCACAAAAAATAAGTGTTCACATATCGCAAGCTCTATACTATTTTTTGAACTTCAATTTTTTCAATTAGTGATGGAAATAGATTTTAAAGCCATCATGAAAGTTTCCAATGCTTAAAATACTTCGGACGAGGATTTCAAGAGAAGCTTTAGTTTGTTTTCATAAAGCTCAAGGCATATAAAAATTGCATCCAGTAAAGAATCCAACCATACATAAAGGAAAAGTATACAAAAAGACTATTTTTATTATTGATATAAGGAAACCACAATCAATCATGTTCCTTATATTTTAGATTAGGCGGTTACAAGAGTGTCATTAACTAGACTCAAAGTTAAAAAACAAAAAAAAAAAGAGAAATCTCAAACTTCATGACTCACCTCAACCATCCAATTTGTCATCTAATGGCCATGAGTAATTATAACCTCCTTATAACAATGATAAATAGTCTTATAGTATACAAAGAGACCATATATATATATATATATATGATAGGATTGTATATTGTGAGACCATTTATCGTCATTATAAGAAAGTCAAATTTCATCCTAGCGATTGGATGACAATTTAGATGGCTTGGGTTGGCTCACAAAGTGCGAGATTTTTTTCTTTAAACTTAGATTCTAGTCAATAACATTCTTACAATCACTTAATTTGAAATAAGAGGGACAATAGTAACTATAACTTCCTTGTATAAAAATTAGAAAAGCATAGAGACCATTTATGTTTTATACAACAAACTCGTACTCACTCTTGTCCCTCAAATTTCAATTGGTGACCTCCTCAAATTACAAATCAAGAAGTTACAAACCCTTTTAGCGGGAATAGTCTTTTTGTACATAGGGGAGGCTTTAGGATTTACATTCTTACTCTTTTGATCCTTCGACTATCCTCTGTACTCACCTTAACCTTGTGATGCCCAAGTTTGATGAGCTGTCCTTCAAATCTTTTAGTTCTAATTGAGCATTACTTCTCACTGTATTTATCCTATATAATGTTATTTGGGATTGTACACAATGAGACCAATTACTTTTGATGCAAGGTGGTCACAATTACTTACAACCATCCAATATGAAGTTTGATAGTTTGGATATATCATAAAGTTCGAAAAAATTTCTTTTGATGCTTAAGCTCGGTCAATGGAATAATTGCAACCACCCAATTGCACATTCAATGGTCAAGATTAATATCTCACCTTGTACCAAAGGAAAATGTTCTCATTCTATACTTTCCCATGTTATTTTTGTGGATTGGGTTTGTTTTCTCTTCTTAACTTTCGCAGCAACATTGGAGAGAGGTATAAGCACTCACATGGTGTAACTACACTGGTTTCCCATTCCACAAAACTAAATCCACAAACTTTTGAAATTCACCAAAGGAGAAAAAAAGTTGGGAAAGAAGTGAAATATTATTGACTAAAGGAGAAAAAATTGCTTTGTGTGTGCACGTGCATGTGTGTGAGAGAGATCCACATCTGAAATCTGGTAATAATGGAGATCAAATAGGAACTTCATTGTATTCAAATGCATTATACATTGCAATTTTAGCTATAGCAAGATACAATGAGGCATCGGTCATCTGATCATAAACCTGTAAGGTCCTAGAACTCAAGAGAGTCTAGGAATATTTAAATGAAATTAAAGAATGAATCAAACCTAACAATTTTTCTAGTTTCTCATCTGTATATAAAGCCATGAGAACCGATCTTCCTTTTTATTCTGATTCCACTTCTTTTCATGTTTTTTTCCTTCAAATTTTGCATAACTGATCTTCCTTGTCATTCTGATTCCACTTACTTTTCATGTTTTTTTCCTTCAAATTTGCATTAAGAAAAACCATCAAAATATTTTCCTTCTCTCAATGAAAAAGTGGTGAAGAGAAAATTTCCCTATAAATAATAGTACATGAAATTAAGAAAAGCCAACAAAATCTTTTCCTTCTCTCAATGAAAAAGTGGTGAAGAGAAAATTTCCCTGTAAATAATAGTACATGTCTACATGAAAACAATGATGACCATCTGTGAACAAGCTCACCTGCAAAAACAAAAAGCTCTAGGGGCAGTCATGCCTCCAATTGGTTAAAACTCAATTACCAAAAAGACCTAAGAAATTGCAGTTTTCCATTCATCCACAAAGGTTTTGAGAATTTTTCGAAGGATGCAATGGCACAAAATCAAGTTTTCCATTAATCAACACATTAAAAATCGCCACTGCCAGAATCTTTTATGGAAGCAAGTGCTCCACCAAATTGATAGTTTCTCTTAAGCATGGCTCAACTGAGTCACATCTCCGCGGACTCTGGTGAATCTTGTGCCAATTTAAAACACCTGGCCACTTCATCCATTATAGCATATACCCTCTCCATTTCGGGTTGTGATTTATCACCAGCCTCAAACTCATGAACAATGCCATTCAAATCCACTAAGCTACATCCTGGCATTCTTCTCAACCCCCTCTCCTCCATCATCTCCCGCACCTTCGCAACCTCCTCCCATTTCCCGGAAACTGCATACAAGTTCCATAATAACATGTATCGGGCCCCGTTGTATGGCTCCAATTCAACTAGACGCCTAGCTATTTGTTCACCTAAGCTAAGATCTGCAGTAAACCTAGAGAACAATAACAAGTTTCCCCATACCGAAGACTCTGGGCTAGTAGAAGGCATGCTCTTGATGAGCTCCTCCCCCTCCATAACTAAATCTGCATTTCTATAAAGATTGGCCATACACCAATAATGCGCAAAACTAGGCTTTATCCCATGAATTCTATTCATTTGATCAAAGTATCGCCTTCCCTCTAACAGTGCAACCCCTCTAGCACATGCACACAACACACCCACATAGCTTACCTCATCAGGCTCAATAGAATGAAGCTCCATGGAATCAAATAATGCCAAGGCCTCTTTATAGTCGCCACAAATTGCTTGCCCAAAGATCATAGCATTCCATGAAACCAAGTTTCTCTCAGGCATTTCATAGAAAACTCTTTTAGCCGAATCCAGCTTTCCACATTTACAATACATGTCAACCAGAGCAGTTTCAAGAATCACTCCTGAATCCATTGAGCTGCTACGAATTATGTAACAATGCACTGATCGCCCCTCTAAAAGCCTCGCCGACTTAGCACATGCATTCAAAATACTGACCATAGTAGTAATTGTGCCCTTAATTCCCTTCTTTTGCATTTCTCTAAAGAGCTTCAAACCATGGCCTGGAGACCCACTTCGAGCATAACCACCGATCATAACATTCCACGAAATTTGGTTTCTCTCAGGCATCTCATCAAACAATTTTCGCGCATTCATTATATCGCCCAACAAAATATGCCCATTAATCATGGAGTTCCAAGAAACGAAATCTCTCTCCACCATTTCATAAAAAACTTGCCGCGCATAACTTATGAGCTTAAAACAAGCATACATATGAACAAGAGAATTGGCCACAAAGATTACTTGATCAAAACCTCGCTTGACAACTTCAGTATGGCACTTCTCACCTTCATTAATAGCGGTGACTTTCGCACAGGAAGCTACCAATGGAGGGAAGGTGAAGTTATTTGGGTGAACCCCTTTCAGCACCATCTCATGATAAAATGAGATAGCTTGAATTGGGTCTGAGCTTAATGAGAGAGCTTTGATAATGGTATTGTAGGCTCTCAATTCAGGTGAGTTCAATTGCCTGAAGACCATTAAAGCATAGCTTAAACAGCCCGAATCTGAGGTAGCGAGAAATTTTACGAGGTGGGTTGATAAAAGGGGATGGTTTTGAAGGCCATTGGTGATTGTATGGGCCTGTAATTGCTTGAATTCTCTCATGGTTTTGCATGAATCTAAAGAGACAAGAGCCTGCTTAACTACAGAGGATTTACAATTGAGGAAGAGACTGCGGGATTTCGATTTCAGGAGATTCTGCATTATGGCTTTTGCTACTAGCTGTGGGTTTGGCTACTTCGCCATGGAAAATACATTTTCGCATTTTTTATGGCTTCTCTCTTTTGTTTTATTGGCAGTTTCATAAGGGTTTTTGGGCGGTTTTGGGTTTTTACGTCGAGAGTGTTTGAATCAGGATTTGTCGGGGGGGGGGGGGGGGTGGGTTTGCGGTTTTTCTTCAGAGCGTTTGAATTAGGATTTATCGTTAACGGAGATAGGAGCTCGCTGCGTTAAGTGAAAGAAGCAGCATTGGTTTTTATTTTTAATTTTCTTTTTGCAGGAATTTTTTTCTGAGTTCGGTTAATGGGAATGGGAAGCATTACAAAAATGGGTATGTTGCCCTAAAGTCCATGATGTCACAGGATGCTGGCTCTTAATCACACTTTTGAAGATGGATAAATGACTTTGTTTGGTACTTTTTTGTTTTTTAATTGGCCCGAATGGGTAATGTGGAGAAATATTTAAGAATAAATGAAATAAAAATAAAAATAGAGATTTATGAGATGGAGATATAGAGAGACTTTAAAAAATATTAAATAAATTTTAAAAAATATATAATCACAGGTTTTATGGGGAACCAGGTCTAGACTTATTATACAATATTTAAAAATAAATAAAATAAAATAAAAAAATTAAAATGAACCTTTAAAGCACGAAGAAATATAAGAAGCTTTACAAAAAATAAAAAAATATAACCGGGGTTTTAAGGGGGAACCAAGCCAGGATCCATAGCGCCAAGGATTCTGGTTCGGTCTCCAACAATTTCTATCAAAATTGGTAAACTGAATCGAAAATTGCCGATTTTCAAAAAGCTAACAATTTCCTTATACTCGATTGAGAAAAATTGTCTGTTGGGGTCTTTTAAGCTCTCTTGTCCCTCTCTCTCTGAGGGGCAATGCACAAATTGATATCTCCCTCTCACACATACGTACTCATGCCTCTCTCCTTGTTTGAGTTAGGGAAAGGTTTGATATGCGTAAATTGAAATGCCTCTCATCAGTAGATCTTTGAATGGTGAATGCTCCTTAGCATGAAGCAAAACGCTTCTCTCTCTCTCTCTGCAAGGTTATGTGCTATTGTTTCAGTAGTTCACCAACTATAACTCGAATCATCCACGAGATCAACCTTTCAATAATCCAAAGAACATGCATAATGAAAAAAATCGCAACCCAAATGGGGTCGAATAAATAATTACGCCAATAAATCCCAAAGCAAGTAGTCAATTTAGTCTACAGCTGGATATTAACACCAATGGGTGCATTTTCGGGGCCAATATCACGGCATTTATCTAATGAAGAATCCCCTAAACATTCTAGCCTAATCCTTACATGTAAATCTCTCATGAATATAATATTGCCAATATCATTACATGATTCTTGGAATAATTGCATCAACAAATCACCTTGGCACTGGTTTCCACTTTCGCTAGAAATGCTCAGAATCCTTTCAACTTTTCTCAGATTCTGGCCAAGAGAATCACTTGTTTTGTCAAGTTTGAGGTAAAGAACAGCATCAACAACTACCTGCACGTCAGTAACAGTTTCCATTTTGAATACAGATAATGACCAGCTAATTGACTTTTCAACCATATTCCGGTGATCTTCACATATGAACTTGAAATTTTTGGTGTCCTCAAGACTAATATCAATCATTGGCATATTTTTTCTTTGTTTTCATATCACTAATATTCTACGGCACTCCAGATCATCAATACTCATTGATTCATTAAAGAAATTTACAATACCTCAGGTCTGCGCTTGAAGGGTGCACGACAGTTCAGATTGAATCTGGGCCGCGCAAAGGGCCACAAATTCATTTTGTTTTTTTATTTTTATTTTTTGTTATACGAATCATTTTTACATGAAAATTGCGATGCGCATACATCTTATCGGGCGCAAGCAATAAAAATAAAAATTTTCAAATAAAAAAGACCAAAATACTCTTGAATGTTCCAAGGGTATTTTTAGTGTATTTTTATTTGGCTTTCTTTTTATTTTTACTGTATGCACCCTATAATATGCATGTACCAACCAATTTTGATGTCAATTGAATTCATAAATAAAAATAAAATAAAATAAAACCCAAATTCATTTGTAGCCCTCGAATTGGCCCAGATACAATCTGGGCAGTTGAAAGGGTGCCTGTGTACTGTTCAAGCATCCACATGATGCAGATGCTTTAATTTCCAATAGTATAAAGTTGATGAAATTTTTTTACTATTCAAATTCAACCTCAGTTACAAAAGAAAAATGAGGCCTTTCGATAATATTTGAACTAAAATTTTACGCATTGTGAAGACAGATGAGATGGTATTTTATTGTTTTTCTACGCATTCTTCTTTTACAATTGCATCGAAATTAAGGATGCTATCATCAAAGTAAATAAAAAAATATTAAGCATATTATTATCGAAGAAAAGAAAAAATTTGTAGGATGTTATTTCTAAATCTATCTTTTATGAATCAGAGTTCTAGAAAAGGTTTAGGCAGCAAACCATCCCTTGCTTTCTAATGCTGCCTTTACAGTTATTGGGTCCGTGTATTCACAGTTCTTTATCAACTTTTAAGGATTGACGTATTAATTGAGAAAAAGAAACAAGAGTGAGAAGAAAAAGCATACCTCACTGGTGCCCGGACTAATATCAACTGCACATTCTATGTGTGATGCATGGTCTTCACCAAGTTTTTCACTAGAGGCTTCCTCCTCAATGTCCAATTCTGATGCGGGTTCAGGATTTACAAAAGCAAGGTTATCCAATTCATCAAACCACTGCTGTGCAGTACCTACCTGGATGCATACCCAAAATAGTTTTAAATACTCTCACATCTCTCTCTCTCTCTCTCTCTCTCTCTCTCTCTCTCTAAAAGATAAAAGATAGACATTTGAACCAAATATGTACATTACAAACCTCCTCTGTTGGTTTTGAGGTTAAATCTGATTCAGGCACCATAGAAGCAGCACCCCTTGCCTGACACCAGAAAGAACCTCTTTGTATTGGAGCAGCAAGCTTAATACCCACAGAAATGTCCACGTTAATACGTATTTCGCATCTCCCTGCACTGTCCAGTGAAAACTTGGAGCAACTCTTAAAAAGAACAGAGAATTTCAGAAATGAATCAGAGTATGTTTAGCGACAATCGAGGAGTCGTTTGAACTTCAAAGGCATCTTACTTAAACAACAATATGGCAATATTCAAAATAAAACAGTTACATACCATGCATGACCAGCAAATACACATTTTTAGTTCGAGTTGATTTATAAGTATTAAATTAAGTTGGAATAAGATTTAAGAAAGGGAAAGTAGTCAAAGTAATAGGTTTACATACCTTGATGCACCTTGAAATCCTGAACATGAGGTTTATGTTGCAGTCTACTATATACTTTGTCCTTGGAGCTTAAGTTCAATGGTTGATAAACTAGTTAGTAAAATCCAACCCAAAAAATTTTATGCAAAAGAAATGACCAGAAATGATTATATGCTGTTCAGGAAGAATACATGGACCACTAGCTAAAGGTTAGGGACTAACCTGACAAAAATTCTTTCCAGGGGACTAACCATCCAATATGGCAATCCAAGGACCCCAAAGTTGGAGAATTGAAGATGAGAAACATCATCCATTTCTCCACCGAGTTTCAAAACCGTTTGACAGTCTTTGTGAATAGCATATCATGCAAGAAGAACAATGAGTAAAACTCTCAAGTAGGCATATGCACACAGAGAAAATGCTCTTCATAAGTAAATGATTGTCCTTTTATAATTACTGCATAAAGATTCATTCTTAAACCTAGTGATATGACAAAGACAGTGGATACAGAAAATGCGACAAAAATTCTCTGGCTTGGACTGGCTGGTCCCCTATTTCAGTGCAGTTTCTGTCCAATTTTTAGAAAAATCAAGAATTTCTGGTCTAGTCCAAATCGATCAAGCAGACAGATTTCAAAAAAGCTTTAATCAATACAATCATTGAGTTCAAATCAAAACATGCCTATTCAGACAGGTTCATACTGACTTCTTTTTCCATGGTGTACTCTGGTTCAAACTGTTTCACATCTGGCTTCTAATGGTTCTGAGGATGGAAAGCCAGAATCTGGCAGTTTTGATCAGGCAGTTTCGACTATCATGATGAGTAATATTTTTTAAAATCCCTTAACAATGTAAATTCATGGCTGAATTTCACATCTTTTGGCTTTAGTAGGAAGTACTTGGAAAGATTTTTTATTGCAGAAAAGTAAAGGAGGGAAGGAAGAAAATCTTGCGATATTTTCCCAATATCCTTTAAAAAAAGGGGATATTTGTCAAAATAGTTTGGCAAAGATGAACGAACTTTACTTATCTTCTTATTTTAATGGAAGTTGGTCATCAAATTATTTAATTATGTCAGCTACCTGCATTGCAAAAAAGTATGCGATTCTGTAACTTTGCAATTGAAGACATCAAAGTGGCAAATTGAAACTCCTGGAGAGAATTTGTTTTTGATGCCTCGTGCAGTCCTAGAGAATCATGGACCTTCCTCACCAAGGATACTCTATCCATAATCTTCTCCCCAAAGGCCTCCATAATAGTATCATATCCTATTCCCGTGTGGCAAAAGCAAAAGTAAGTGCCATGAACATAAAATAACTTCGATGAGATAAACAGCAAACGGCATATGAACCTTCATACGTTTCTTTGATCTTCCCAGTAGCTGATTCCATTATCCATAGATTTTGGAAACTGTGAAAATGAAAACAAAATTAGCAGACTTCTAAAGACAACTCTTACAATAACAACAAAATCAGACTGGGTATGCACGTGCTATTATTTCCTTCTGTCTAAGTTTTTGTCAATCATGCATCTCTTATACCATGTTTTTGTTACATTCTAGTCACACGTTCTACACATTACTAGTAAAGAGAACTGTTGACCTGGCTTTAATACAATGAAGCGCATGGAGCAGAAGTTTTATAATGAGCAATATAAACATAGCAAACAATGGTGATTAACCCTGATATTTTAGTTGTAATTTAGAAGAAAAATATTCTGGCCTGTTGAAGCAGCTTTTCAAACTCCCAATAAACTTTGCATGTACGTTTCAAGTGAGAAGGCTTAGAGTCTTTTGTGCCCAAATAAATATTCACATCATCATCATCACCTTTTCCCAATTAATTGGGCTGGCTACCAAAGAAATATTCACATGATGGATGTAAATGATTTTACAATAAAAACCGTGGTAGTACATAAATACCTGTGGTTAATTATCATGAGATCATTTGTCTCCATTTTTATCAAATGCCAAGGAAAAGTAAAATCCATGTCAAACTCCTCAGCCTCCACAACATCTTCCCTTATCAATCCTAGCTTGCTTTTCACCCAATTCCAAATGCTATTTCCACTCATTTTAGTATCAGGTATGGGGTAGATTGTCCGCACTGTCCTACTCTCCATATCAGCAAGCCTAACAGCATGGTTCTTGAATACCACAAACCGATTAAATAAACACATGCACATTATAGAAACAGTGATTGATATTTATTTGGTAATATTGCAAATACTGTAACAATATGAATACATAGAATTTTAGATTTTCTCAACAAATCCAATAATAACTGAAATGACACATGAAAAAGATTCACCAAATAATGTCATGATTGTAACAAAATATGAAGCATGTAGTTGGTAGTCTTTACATGTAATGCCCGTTCTTCTCTGAACAACGAGTTAAAAGAATGCCTCAACTATTTTAACCCAAGTTTAAAGGTGAATCTGGAAATATGCAAGACCAAGGATTTTCTTTTCTTCCTTTTTTTTGGTACTGAAAAAGAACACAAGAAATAGCTAAGCACCCTCCAAAAGCATATAACTACTCATAGATGACCCGCATATATAAATTCAATTCTAAGCAACATTATAACAAACCAAGCCATCAAATGGGTGTTTTACTTCTCTATGCATATAAGGCAATGAGAACAACAGTGTTGACTTTCATTAGTATCCTCTATGGGATAAAACTTGGATAAGACTCACCTAATCACCCTGGGTTCAGCGAGCAGACTCAGCTGGTAACAAAGCTCAGCCATTCTACTGGGATGGCAACTAAGGCTAATTCTGAGCTCAGCCCCAATTGTTCAGCACCATTCAGTAATGAGCAAGGGGGGATTTGTAGCCAGTCCTCAACAAGTGAAGAGTTCAGAAACTTTTGGGCAGTTACTGAACCAACATGGAAGTTTGAGTTCTTCCATCATTTCCAAAATGACATAGATTATGAATACTTTTTTTTTGCAAAATTGCAAGGGGCTTGAGTGGGTCCCCACCCATTGTATTAATAGTTGAAACAGAAGTACAAAGATAGTAATCACAAGGGAAAAGTTTATATAAAGCCGAGGCTCTAAACAATCAAATTTGAGCCTACGTCAAAAAGTTAACTAGAAGAAGTTGTTTTGATGCCCAAATATCTTCAAATTGATCATCTCGATATCAAGATGCATGGACATGAGAAAAAAATGGATTTCAAGTTTTGAAAATAGTGTATTTTATAATGCATTTTTAGACCCTCAATTTTCAAGATTTTCAAGTTTTCATAGATCTGTCCATCTACACTGTTTTTGAAGCTTTGAACTTTATAAATAATTATGAAAATATATTTTAAGGCTATCACAAAGATTTCCAGAAGTGAAACCACATTTCTCGACACTATTTGAAGGTAGGTTCTAATTTGAATGTTTAGAGCCTAGGCTTTATAGTAACCGCACCCCAATCACAATGGTCCCGTTACATACTCTCGCTTCCCTGACTATATGTCACTAAAGCGGGCTTGGGAGTTCTACTCCCATCATCCATAAATGGTTCTATCATTTCCATCTCTCGAAGGGATAAGCATATTTTCTCGAATGCTATTTTTGATCTTCTAAGTCACCTCCTTAAGAACCCTTTGGAAAGATTGCTCGCGATCTTCTTTTGCCTTCAGTTTCTTTCTTGCCAAATTACCCATATAATTGTGGGGAGTGAGGCTTTCCAAATCTTTTCTAGTTCTGTTAGCGAAATTTCTTTTGAACCAGTTTATTAGGAAATGAGGCATGCTTGAATCGGTTATAGCATTAGTATAGAACCTCCACAAGATTGCTTTGTTCGTCACTCGCAAATTTGCAAGAAATGAATAGGTGATTGTGGCTCTCATTATTAGCTTATACAAATCGCATATACTACCCAATTGGAGTCCCCATTTTTGCGCTTTATTGGTTGTGACTAGCCTCTTTTGGTAGGCTAACAAAGAGAACCACGAGGACCAAGGGTGTCAGCTTTCTCCATGGCCACTAGTATATTGCTTTTGGGCATTAGTCTCTTATCATTTCGTGAGCACCATGGGAGGTGATATCATCATTACTATTAGCAACCCAAGTGTGTCCACTATCAACTCCATCATCCTCAAAATCCCAACCGCTATGTCTCATGTGGGACAGTCTCATGTATGACTTTTCAAGCCCAAGAGTCCCTTGTTGTTACTATAGGAGTCCCTATATGATGCCTCAAAGATTTTTTTTTTCCTTATCAAATCAGAACATTTGAAGTTCTTCCCACTAGCCAATTCCCATAAAAATTTTAGCTAGCAAGGACATGTTGATCTCCTACATTTGATACCAAGCCTGCCTTCGCTCTTAAGTTTATAAATGATGTTCCATTTTACAATAGATTTTGTTTTTCACGTAAATTTTACAACTAGTTTATGACGATTACCAATTCTGTTGTGTAACAGTTCCTTGGGAGAATTTTATTACTAACCCTACATTACAGCATCTGTTTTTCCATTCCAATCTCCTAATAAAAAATAATAATAATAATTTTCATTATAGATTACAAATCATGGGATATAAAAATTTGTTGGGCGTGCAGAAAGGACCTTTTTGCCAACCGACCTCATAATCTACAAAGTACAAGCAATCCTCATCAGCATTGTATATTGATGAAGCTGGACGAAACATCTTGGCAGTTTCAAATGCACCATCCTCAAAACCCGGAGAGCAACCAATCTATCAAATAAAATTCACATTTCAGTTGAGAAAATATTAAATAACCAAAAGAAAAGAATCAAAGGAAATATTTTTTAACTCTCCACAAGGATATTTTTTATTTCCTAGTGACACTTTTATTGATTCTCTTGTTTTCTGCTGCAACTCAAGAGAATGTTGGTCTTTTGTTGGTAAAAATTTCATGCAGATAGGAGACTTAATCACATACTTTCAAGTTAATACCAATCCATTTTACAATTTTCTATCATTCCATGAATCATGAGATAGCAGAAGCCACTCAAAGCCAAGGGTTTAATTTTTCCGCCTCACACTGTCACCCATTAGATCTTATGCATCTAGGCCTTAATGAGAACTTCAGTGTTCCCTCCAAATCATGTGCTAACTCAAAAGCATTGGCCGCATTAGTCAGAGCAAAAGAACTATTTCACTTTTTGGGTGGTCATCACAAGGACCTTATTAAATCATTTCTAATAAAACCAAAAGATATTGGAAGAATATGCTGAACTTCTCCCCAAAGAAGAATATAAAACAAAATATTTTCTACTTTCTTTCTTGATAATTAACCAATTGAGCGAAAAAAAAAAAAAAATTAAAGTCTCACGCAATCTAAAATCATTCCATGTTCATCAGGACTGATGATCCGATGATGATTAGTGTCAGAGATAAATATGTGTTTGCCATCTCTTCTCTTGATAATTAACCAATTGAAGGAAAGAAAATTTTTTGACTCTTACACAATCTAAAAGCACTCCATGTTCATCAGCGATGATGATCCGATGATGATTTGTGTCAGAGATAAATATGCGTTTGCCATCTTCATCCACAGAGATAGAACCTAAAATCACCATATTCAATTCGTCATAAAGACATAGATATGCAGAACTTGATAGCATTAACAAATGTATGTCAGGGAATTATCAAATCAGATAAACGTGACAAATAAAAACAAATTCAAAAGAACTCAACCACATTTTTTCCAAATGTGACAATAGGGTAATTAAGCATTTGGATTTTTCCAAAACCCAAAACACAAAGAGAGCAAACTCTGAATGAGATATATTTCAGCTAGATTACCAACAAGATGAGAAACTCCCAAAGGCCCTAATGAGGATAATCTAAACTGTACGCAAAACTGGTGAAACAAAAGTCTAATTTTTAAGATTATGAATAGCGCTAAACTATACTATAAGAAATTGCATCAGAAAATCCATGAGGAAAATCACAACTGATGAAGGGGTATAAGAAATTGGCTAATACAAGAAATTGGCTAAAATCAAAATTTGAAATCAAATATTTAAAAATTTCACCCAAAAATCTTACTAGTCAACATGCCATCATCTGCTCTAACATCAAGAGGGGCATCATTACTTGTTTGACCAAATGTAACAATTATTAGCGAAGTGATAGCAAATGCAAAGAGTAACAATATGTAACAATATAATCAGGCACTCTTCCCCGTGTAATAGGAACGACACGTTCGTCCAAATAAAAGGGTAAACATCTTACCTGCAGAGTTGAGAAGTAAGTTTTTAAGAGGATGACAAACATATGGTTCCTTGATGAACTCAGCAAGCTTTCCTCCTATACCTTTGGAGTTTACGTCTGTGGATTCCCCAATAGATGATGTCTGAAGTTCATCAATCACTGCACCAATAAAGTAAACAATCAATCAAAACAATGTACGACACTAAAACCCAACTTAATGCTACCTAAGACATTTCTTATAGGTCATATTCATTTCAATATTGACTATTAACCTGAACTCCTTAAATTTTATTCAGGTAAGTTTGCTAAGTGAATGCAGATATGACTGCCTTATATATCTTGCAAGACATCACCATTCCTTCTTTATATATGCACTAGTTGTATTCTAGAATCCATGGATCATCCATGTTAATTTCAACTGACTAAGCATTTCGAACAGAAATGACTCTGTATTATTTCTGAATCGCAGCAATAAATTTTTAAATAAAACGAACCCTCTTGCCTTGACATGCATCCATATTGCTCGAAGATTCATATGCAACTACTGGAACCATGATATCCAACAACCAAATAACACACAAGCATAAAAGAAAACTCAGTAGGGCAGCATGTATCCACTTACACACTCATAAGCACTTGAATCCACATGTTCACAATCAAACATGCATTATCAATCCCATTATTGAAAATATGGAGACAAACAGCACACAAGGGGATATAGGTTCAAGCAACCATGTAAATACCAACAAATATGAGACTCTGCTAAATATTTAAGTTAAAAATATCATATGCTTCTCATGCTGATCAAATATGCAAAATACGCAACTTAAATACCACACCCTTAGATTCCTTTAAAACAAGGTCCACATAGAGCATTACAAATCTATCATGCATCAATTTAAATTGTAGTTTTAGTAGATAGCCTACCTCTCATCATCGCCAAACTGCTAAGGGCTTGTTTCTTTGGTAAATATTATTAATAATTTGATGGCATTCCATGAAACAAAAAAACAGGTTATTACAAAAAGAAACTGGTTAAATGCACTCATGATTTGAACTTCATTTATAGATTTATTGCTATAATCATGACAATAAAGTCCTGAGCCACAATAAGAGCAATACACATCCTGCCCGGTACAGAATACAAATTACATTTAAACTCTTTGGTTAATGTATCATTTGGAGTCAAAGGGTGAAAAAAGAGCTCTACTAGAGAACTAATTTGGGAGAGAAAAGAAAGATGGGGGAGAAAGGATTGCATATCAGCACATAAATCAATTCTGCAATGCCTTGCAAAACAAGCTTTGCCTTTAACATCAATGATGTTATATGAATCATATTTCTAAGCTACAGCCATCCTGACAATGACAAAAAGCCTAAAAGATTCTGGTCGACATATATCAAGTCGACCATTCTAAAAACAATATTTGCAATCTGTGAGAAACTGAGATCCAACTACATATCCAAGTATACTGTCAAGGTTACTCCCACTAGTTACAGAAATGCCTGAGGAAAAAATGGAACAGTGGATATCATTTAAAATGTCACCTTTTGTGATTGTTCCAATTTCCACATCCTTTAGATAGAAAATCTGGCCTCTAAAACCTTTGAATATCAAGCACAATGGCGTGTTTTCCCTCTGAAATGAACCACAACCAATCATTGTATTGCAAATCACTCCTATTTATTAAAAAATAAACTCCACCGCTTCCTTTAAAGTTTTTTGAAAACATTCCAACACCATGAGAATCACAATCAAAGAAAGCAAAAATATTCTCCACTACATCACTCTGATGAACAATGCTCATGGAAAACAAATAAAATGAACTTATTTACAGATCTTATTAGGCATGCAGTATGCAATTGATTGTCACCAAGGGAGACATTCACATGCAACATACTGATTTTTATATAAGACAGACAACAAGCCCAAGGACTTTAGCCAATGTGCATTCAGCTGATCCTCAAGATAGTAATAAAGGGCTTGAAAAGGCAGAATAAATGTTATTTTGAAAGACAATTGTCATTGACACTCTATAAACATATTGTACAATATCTTACCAAAAACTTCTTCCTTTTTGTTTTAATTTTATAATCACCTTAATAAAATCTTTAGTTGACAGCAACACAGGAAATGTGATATATTCCTTCAAGAGAATGCTACTTATCCGAGCTTTATCGTCGATAGAACAAATTGAACTTCCAAATTCAAACCCAAATACTTGAAGCTCAGGGAATCTGCAAGAAGAAATACTTAAATTCAGTTGGAGTCTTATATAAAGTATACTGATGAGGCAGAAACACCATTAAACTTATAAAAACAATGGCAAAATATCCATGTCAAAGGCATGCAGTTGAAAACTACTACCTCTGTTGAAGCAATTTTACTCTTTCTATGATGCTAATATTTTCACAGCGCAGTACAAAAGAACTCTCCTGGAAGGTACCCATAACAACCAAGAAAATCCCATCTTTACTGAAGAACTCCTCGCACTCCTCCATTCTGTTCATCCAACAATGATAAGGGCCTGTAATTCCATTTCGGGAAAAGCCTATTAAAAGATTTTCACCATAAGATGAAAGAAACCAGTCAAAGTGATCAACTATGAATCAATAGCTGTTGAAAACGCGCATCCTTCATTCCAGTTTGTTCTTTAAGCCTCTAAAGGTGCATTTAATTGCATCCCTTATTGTTTATCAAATTTCTTACGACAGGCATGCTAGACTATTATTCTATTTAAAATCGCTAGTGTTCCCATACATTTTAAGGCAGTCCATGGCAGTTCTTAGCAAGTCTAACTCACAATGTCACTTTAATCTACTAAAAGAACTACTAACTATGGTAAACATTCGTAAATTTGTACTCAAAACTCCTCATGTAACTGTTCTGTAACCACCAATAATGTGATTATTTCTAGACCAAATCCATAGATTTTGCTTAGAACTTGAATAGTGCATCTATGGACACAAAAGTACTTTAAGGAGTCTATTCTGAACTATCATAGTTTGAATTTGCCGTTATAAGGCCATTTTCTGAATATTTTTCTCGGAAAATTATGTCAGTTGAACTTTAGGGTAAAACTAAATCTTAGTCTCTTGTCAAATTGCTTTACAATTTTAATTTTAACTCAAGGAGATTGTAAGTTGTGCCAGCACCATACATCTAAGTCTCCTAGATCTTGTCACCACGCTTTAACACTTCTTATGAGAAAATCTTCATTCGTCTGAAGAATATTTGGTAACGACTTAACCCTTGTACCCATTTTGGATACCAATGCGCATTTTGGATACCAATGTTTGTGCTAGAAGTAATAAAACCTTAGAAAGCAAAGCAGTTCCCAACATGGCTGCAATTCAATTTTAATATATATGATGTATGTCTCATTTCCAGTTATAAATTAGGAAACTAGGCTAAAGAGTACATCTAGTAATATGGAATATGGTGATCTAGACGACAGGAAAACCTACTAAAATAGTCAAAAAGCACTCCACCATTAGAATATAAAAACAGAGCACCAAGCATTCAACTATTTATTTTTCAACCTTTGAAGATTACTAACGCTATCAAATTCTTGGGATACTTCTTTACTGTGGTCAGGAGGTCCGAAAATGATCTGAAACAACTAAATAAAACAGTCACTTAAATACATGGCACTTTCAACCATAAATAAATAAAATACGAAAATGAACTTCTTAGGAGAGATAAAAGGCGGTAGAGTCATGTGACAAACATTACCAAGAAAAACCCTTAAGATGGGAGTTTACCTTCTCCTTCATTAAGAGAAGACTCAAAGAGTGGCAGAAGATCTTCTTCTGGAGGAAAGTCACTTGACAGCCCAGATTCGGTTGAGAACCTAAAAGTTATGGTTCAGTAACCAGACAGGACATTCATCAAACTCAGGATTGTGATTATAACCAATCGAGAGAATAAAAATCATAGCAGTAGTACGAATCAACAATCATGTACAAGTTTCAAAAATTATAATTATACATATTTGAAAAATAAAATGATACCTTCATATTTCTTACAAATGGATAACATTATCCATTAGCCCTAAAATTTTGTCTCCCTTCACCCACCCTTCCTTCAACAAGCCCCCCCCCCCCCCCCTCTGACTCAAGTGGAGAGAACAGCTTTTTATTGTGGGCCGATGAAAAAACTTGATATCATATGGCATCATAAAGTCAACTGTTTATTTGATGTGACATGTGACTAAATTTAAGATTTGAATGGTGGGAAAAGAAATGAGCAGAGCATCTCATCAATTACACAACGTTATACAAGCTCATTGTCTATGTAGGTGAGCAAACCAACTACCATTATCTTAATAATAAAAGATAGAAGCAACCCAACAACCAAGAAGATGCAATGTAGAAAGCAATATTGTAAACAATATTAATGCCATTTCTAAATCTTAGAAAATTGATTTTAAATAAATCAAATTCGAAAATCAAAATCAGTATTTACGGACTCGGCCAAATCGACTTAGACTGGGCTGAATAATTTGGAGTCGGTATCATGCCGAGCCAAGTAGTATGTATGAAGTTAGTAAATTTAAAAAAAATAAAAATAATTCATAAAATATATAATTCTCTAGTAAATCAATGTACACACATTTTCCTCTATAATTTTGAAAATTGAGATGATGATTTATGAACTTCTTTAATCATTTGCTTCATTTTTATATTTTTCCCTTTTTCGAAATTTTCTGAATCATTTCCTGCTTTGAAATTTTTTCCATCTTTTACATTTTTTCATCATTTTTATACTTAAGTGTCCCTTATGATTTAGTTTTGTTTTTACTATTTTTTTGTTTTATCAAAAGTCTTTTTGTTTTTTTCTTTAAAAAAAAGAAAAAGTTATAGCCCTTTAAGGAATACTTTGCTTGGGCCAGGGCCAAGTCTGAGGCCGGATCCGAGTTTCAAAACATTGTCAAACTATATGCATACCTGCAAATGGGTGCACCTCTCTTCATGCCAACCTTTTTTTAATTGATCAAAATAAGAGAAGGATTCACAAATGTAGTGCAAGGCTCCCCCTTGGTCATTTCATGTGATACCACTGAACCAAACCAAAGAATGTGATTTAGACAATTCAGGAAGTATAAAAACTTAGATGAGATCACCACTTCAAAAATCATGCCCAAATCAAGATAAAAATCCAATTCCCACAACAATTTGTATTACAAAAAGGAAACAACTAAGATCATTTTAGCTGGAAAATTAGGACTTCGCATTGCATGATATATCATTAGATAATCTCATTGACTTAAATAACTATCACTTACAGAGAATATCCAAATGAACGATTCACCAAAATTAAGATGAAGAAATGATTCAGAAAACTAGGATGCTAATTAAAAAGACGAAACAATTTTTTGTAAACACCCAATAAATCTCACTGAAATTACCCAACAAGTAAAGGTTTCATAGAGAATATCCAAACAAAAATAACATTAGGAAATGAATAAGGCATTAACAGTGAAAATTGCAAAGAAGTATAAAATATAACTAGGAATGAAAATATGAAATTACCCGAACAGTATATTCGAGAAGAAACCCTAAAAATCTCTCTGAAATGTCTGGTTCTAAGAGCCATTGATCGAGTAAGTAGGCTTCAGCTGTGGCTTTCGTTTAAATTTCAGAGAGCTCTATAATGGCCTCAATATATATTACAACGACGATTTTTAAACCTTCAACATAAGTCTTAATACCCTAAGTCTCGTATATTGAACTAGGGTTTAGGGTTTAAGCAAAGAGAAGAATTTTGAACACTTCTTAAGCCCAGTTTGGATGTGCAAAATATTCCCCAACAACCCCATTCTCTCCCGAGAAAGCTTTCTATGATAGAAGTTCTATCCTCCCCCACCTTTTAACCATTTATTTAAATGGAGGGCTGAGATTCCTTCACTCAAGCTGTCATAAAATGGGGCACGAGCTAAAATGGAGGGCTGAGATTCATTCACTCAAGCTGTCACAAAATGGGGGGCACGGGGTAACCATTTGAAATAAGCCCGTAGTAGAGAGAGATTGGTCCTTTATGTTCAAAGCTTCCCGTTCAAATCGGCCATTAATGAAGCTCCGAGTTGTTCTTACAAAACTCAACGCAGTTGTCCACAAAAGAGTAAGATTGGTCCCCTCTAGTCAGAGACTAATGAGACAGGTTTCTATACTTCCCCTACAGCATAGAAGATCTATACTTTCCCTACTATCCAACCATCCAATTTTGATCAAGAGAGCTACTCATCGTTTGATCTTAGATCCGACGTCTTTATTTTTAGATTTTTTATACAAATTGTTTGAATATGAAATTTGGTACATGCCATCTTCTCATTGGGGCGCACTTATAAAAAATATTAAAAATAATTTTTTCATAAAATAAAATGACAAAAATACCCCTAAAAGTTTCAAGGGTT
>NW_006500337.1:1761417-1772893 GCF_000471905.2 Amborella trichopoda | reverse complement strand
CCTATCCCCTGTTGTGCCTTGCTCCCACGACTTTGTCATTACTTTCAAGGGTATATTGGTCATTTATTTTATTAAAAAATTATTTTTAATATTTTTTATAGGTGCGCCCCAATGAAATAATGGCACGTACCAAATTTCATATTCATACGATTTGTATAAAAAAACTAAAAATAAAGACGTCGGATCTAAGATCAAACGATGAGTAGCTCTCTTGATCAAAATTGGATGGTTGGATGGTAGGGAAGTATAGATCTTCTATGTTGCAGGGGAAGTATAGAAACCTTTCTCATTAGTCTCTGTCCAAAGGGGACCAATCTTATTCTTTTGTGGACAAATGCGTTGAGTTTTGTAAGAACAACTCGAAGCTTCATTAATGGCAGATTTGAACGGGAAGCTTTGAACATAAAAAACCAATCTTTCTTTACTACGGGCTTATTTTAAATGGTTACCCCGTGTCCCCCATTTTGTGACAGCTTGAGTAAATGAATCTCAACCCTCCATTTAGCTCGTGCCCCATTTTATGACAGCATGAATGAATGAATCTCAGCCCTCCATTTTAAATCAATGGTTAAAAGGTGGGGGAGGATAGAACTTCTATCATAAAAAGCTTTCTCGTGAGAGAATGGAGTTGTTGGGGAATATATTGCACATACAAACTGGGCCTAAAGAGTGTTCAAAATTCTTCTCTTTGCTTAAACCTTAAACCCTAGTTCAATATACGAGACCTAGGGTTTTAAGACTTCTGTTGAAGGTTTAGAAATCTTCGTTGTAATATATAATGAGACCACTATAAAGCTCTCTGAAAATTTACGCGAAAGCCACAGCTGAAGCCTACTTACTCGATCAATGGCTCTTAGAACCAAGCATTTCAGAGAGATTTTTAGGGTTTCTTCTCGAATATACTGTTCGGGTAATCTCATATTTTCATTCCTAGTTATATTTTATACTTCATTGCAATTTTCACTGTTAATGCCTTATTCATTTCCTAATGTTATTTTTGTTTGGATATTCTCTATGAAACCTTTACTTGTTGGGTAATTTCAGTGAGATTTATTGGGTGTTTACAAAAAATTGTTTTGTCTTTTTAATTAGCATCCATGTTTTCTGAATCATTTATTCACCCTAGTTTTAGTGAACAGTTCATTTGGATATTCTCTGTAAGTGATAGTTATTTAAGTCAATGAGATTATCTAATGATATATCATGCAATGCGAAGTCATAATTTTCCAGCTAAAATGATCTTAGTTGTTTCCTTTTCGTAATACAAATTGTTGTGGGAATTGGATTTTTATCTTGATTTGGGCATGGTTTTTGAAGTGGTGATCTCATCTAAATGTTCTGATACTTCCTGAATTGTCTAAATCACATTCTTTGGTCTGGTTCAGTGGTATCACATGAAATGACCAAGGGGGAGCCTTGCACTACATTTGTGAATCCTTCTCTTATTTTGATGAATTCAAAACAGGTTGGCATGAAGAGAGGTGCACCCATTTGCAGGTATGCATATATTTTGATAATGTTCTGAAACTCAGATCCGGCCTCAGACTTACCCTAGCCTAAGCCAAGTATCCCTTAAAGGGCAATAACTTTTTTTTTTTTTCAAGAAAAAAAAAAGACTTTTGATAAAACTGAAAAAATAGTAAAAACAAAACTATACCATAAAGGACACTTAAGTATAAAAATGATGAAAAAATGTAAAAGATGGAAAAAATTTCAAAGCAGGAAATGATTCAGAAAATTCCGAAAAAGGGAATAATATAAAAATGAAGCAAATGATTAAAGAAGTTCATAAATCATCATCTCAATTTTCAAAATTATAGAGGAAAATGTTTATACATTGATTTACTAAAGAAATATATATTTTATGAATTATTTTTACTTTTTTAAAATTTACTAACTTCATACATACTACTTGGCTCTCGACATGATACCGACTCCAAATTACTCAGCCCAGTCCAAGTCCATTTGGCCGACTCCGTAAATACTGATTTTGATGTTCGAGTTTGGTTTATTTAAAATCAATTTTCTACGATTTAGAAAATGGCATTAATATTGTTTACAATATTGCTTTCTACATTGCATCTTCTTGGTTGTTGGGTTGCTTCTTTCTTTTATTATTAAGATAATAGTGGTTGGTTTGCTAACCTACATAGACAATGAGCTTGTATAACGTTGAGTAATTGATGAGATGCGGCTCTCATTTCTTTGCCCACCATTCAAATCTTAAATTTAGTCACATGTCACATCTAATAAACAATTGACTTTATGATGCCATAGTTCTTATGCTATCAAGTTTTTTCATTAGCCCACAATAGAAAAGATGTTCCCTCCACTTGAGTCAGAGTGGGCGGGCTTGTTGAAGGAAGGGTAGGGGATGGGATAAGGTGAAGCGAGAGAAAATTTTAGGGTTAATGGATAATGTTATCCATGAAGGTCTCATATGCAATCCAGCAGAGCAAATGACATCACATCGGCATCCAGAACACCCTAACGAGGCCTCTCCATGTATAATGGCCAATTCAGACCGATGGAAATGGTATACAGCAGCATGTCTGCGTATTAAATTGGCCCTGCAATGCTTGAGAAGAATCCTAAAGAACTTAACACAAATGAAAAATTGTTATATTGATTCTCCAATTGCATGAGAGCTCAAACTCCTGAAAAACCATCTTATGAGAATGTGGACCTTGCATTCAAATACCAATGATGTTTTCCAATCTTGAGTAACACAATTTCCATCATCTTCAGTTCAAAAAAAGCCACAGACGAGTAAAAATAATGAGGATAAGCTCCAAACCCTTTCTTTTTTCTAGATAACTTGAGAGGTACAATTTCCTAAAAATGCTCTCTCACACCACACTGGGGTAATAACCTCAGCCATAGTTGTTGGGATCGGGAGTGAGGGATCGTGAAATGCTAGAAGATCGCTATGGTTGGGAACACCGTCCGTACAATGCACATGTTAAGGATCAAGATTCCAACCTTTTCGGGATCTTGATCCAGACTTTTTGGGATCCTGATCCCAAATTTTTGGGGATCGTATTACCAACCTTAAAGTGTAAGATAATCTAGGATCATGTATACTCTTTACAGTAGGATCTTATTATTGATAGCAAGCAAAAAATAGTTGTGTTGCTAGTTGGCTATAAACAAAGAAAATCATCAGTTTGGTTGTTGTCGTGGTCTTTAATGTTGGGAACCAGATCCCTAACAGCAGGAATCGGGATCCCTATCAGTAGGGTTCAAGATCCCAAAATTTAAAAATTGAGATCCCTGAGCGATCCGTTCTAGCAGCGACAGAATCGACATCCTAGAAGGGATCTTCTACCAAAGTAGGAGATCCCAATAACTATGGCCTCAACTATAGTCATTCATATTTGAAAGCCACGGTTGGGGACTACTATTTTTGCAGCCTAATCAGTAACCCAAAACAATTATTAGTCATTTGCACGTATTTATGATTTTAGAAAGTTAATCTCACTTTTTGAAGAACATCAAGAATTGCGTATCTTTCTTCTGATCCACAAAAGTCAAAACCTCACGCATAGCAATTGAACCATTATCAAATGTCATGTGTGCTGCCCAATAATTACAAACCAATGTAAGGTTACTAATGCAGTAACCTAAAATGACATGTCCAATTTCAAAAGCTTATGTTCACATGTCTTGATGGAATGGGAAGGTGATTGCAAAGAGACAACGATGGCCAAATTAATGAAACCTCCAAACTAATAAAACCTCCCAAAGGGAAAAAATAATTATAAACAAAATCATTTTATATCCCAAATCATGCAATGAAAATTGAACGAAATTAAATTAGGAAACTTACTTTTCTCTTACAGTTTTCATGTCCTTTGCATAATGAGCTACTGCAGCAGGGTCATCTGGATCTATGGTGATCTTTTCCTTTCGAAGAACACCGATGGCCGTCTCAAATTTGTTCTTAACCTCGTAAAATATGTTCTTCAACATCTCTTCCATTATAGGAATATATATATATATATATATCAATATTCAGACAATAATTCCTGAAGACAATTCAATGTGAAAAAAAAAGTTGACTACCAAGGGATAAGGAGTGTTATAACATTTGTTTTGCTTTTTTACAAAAAATAAAACCATATACTTTAGTTCAAGTGGCTAAATGTACAAATCGCCCCATTGCACCAAAATTTATTCTTCTAACAACACCCAATTTCATTAAATAATCTCAAATGTATTAGATATCCTAGTAAAGAACAACCCTTTGATGTTTGTCATGAGAAAGTTCCTGCACTTAGTTGAAGTGCAACAGTTTATGACTCCAATGGAGTTTATGAAATTATGGTCATGAACCCTACCACCACCAACAATTAGGGAAACAATCCAGGCAATGGGATCCACATGAATAGTTAACATTTCTATAAAAAAACTAGGATCCACATGAATAAGACAGTGATTTCAGAAGAGAGAAATCAATTATATGCATGAGAGGTAAAAATGAGAAAAGGTTAGAAGTTCAGACCAGGTTTACGATATCATGGCTGTTAGACCCCTCCAATAAACATTAAAGTGAACAACAGGACAGGGATAAGACTACAGTTTCAAGCATGCAGCATAAAAAGAATATTTCTAGGCAGTTTTGCACCTAAGCGAAGAGATGCAATGCTCTCTAGTAATATTCCCAAGATTCAAATCTTAAATGACGTGAAACATCTTGCTATGGACTCCAAGACGACTTTTGACATGATTGATCATGCACAAAGCTTACAAAGGAGTCTCCCAAGAGCTAAGATGAATTAAATCTGTGTGGGACTATTTTCATAACTTACTGTTATAAAGATTCTACGACATGATATAAAATGAATACAGAAGGGTCCCAGATCTAGAAGACACATAGGTCCATATATAATAGTAACTAACAGATATAACACATACAGAAGGCATATTTATGAAGCAGGCCTCATAAGATAGAAGGTCTCAAGCCTTTGCAAAAAACAAATTTTAACAATAATTTCTATTTACATTACCAGATTATTATAACATCACAGAATGTTCTTAGTCTTCATTTTTGCTTAATAATTCTCACTCCTAAAAATTTAATGAATCCATATTCTAAGTATTGAGGATATCTTGACTCACCGTCACCCTTGAGGACTGGGCGAGGAGGAGCTTCGTTTGAAAAATAACGAACAGGAACAGCAGGCTCCATTTGAAATAATTTCTGACCTGCACATAACTGGAAAAGCGAAAATAATATCAATTCAGTTGTAGTCAACAACTGACACTTACGATGAAAATCATGAAGAACATAAGAAATCAGAAAGGAAGATGACTTCTCTTAGGTAATGAACATCGATTTCGTTTATCTAGAATCAATCCAACTCAGAAGGGATAAAGTTAGCATCAAGTGTAACAGCGTAGATTTTATTTAGTAGGCAGGTAAACAGTTATACCATCCATTATCATTTCCAAAAAATATTATAATTTAAAATATTCAAATGCAAAACCTCCAACTTTGAATACAATGAAATAAAAAGCAACATTTTGACATCAAAAAATAACAGGTCATGAAGATCCTTAAGAATAACTGAAGTCCGCATACCTCGAAATTCAATTTTATTTTTATTTTTACAATGATAAAACGGATGAATAATTTTCCCATTTTAAAAAGAAGAAAGACCGCCATGCCTGAATCATTGATAAGAATTTGATCATTCCAAAGTTAAGATTGCATCAGAAATGCAGTAAAAGCAATAGACCCTAAATGCAGCTAAAACAAATAATATCAGTGATAAAAACATATCCAATGCATACGATCCTGATAAAATAGCACAAAACCCTAGAAACAACTGATCATTCAAAACCTCCCGTTGCATAAGAAATGCTCACGAATCCGTCGACCAATCAAGAAACAGACCAAAAACCAACTCAAATACACAATTTTTTTGCAAAATGAAACTTCTCCGAAGATAATCAATCCTTTTAAAAGCAGTCAAAAGGGGACGCGAGAAAGGACCTTCACTAATCTTGCAGCGCAACCCTAACCCTAAATTCAAGACCTTGTCTAAGTACCTTTCTGGAATGGCACAGGAAACGCGAAGCGTACGCCATGGCCCGATCTCCTTCGACCTTCTTCTCTTTCCTCTTCTCAGTTGATTCTCTCTCCTCAGTCTGCCCCCTATTACCAGGAGAGAGTAATGGAAGGGCACCATTTGTATGGCATAATGACTGAAAACGCCTTACTTCTTTCTAATTTGACAAAGAAGTCCTCCATGCGGAATTTTCCAATGAACCGGGTATATTGGAATCAAGTGAGCTCAGAGAATCTCCACCGTTATTTCATGGGTGGGAATGATCTGGACGGCCAAATGGTGAATCATGTGAACTAAGAGAATCTCCACCGTTATTTCATGGGTGGGAATGATCTGGACGGCCAAATGGTGCATAAGCCTCCGTTTTTCTGGTGAGTTAAAATAAAGAAGGAAAATGTTATGATAGGGGTGCAGCCCTATCAAAATAACTAACGCCTCATCTCAAATTCAAAATATAGTTCTCCCATGGAAACACGTTCAAATCGATTATCTCGGCTGAAAAAAATTGGGATTTCATTATAACACACCCTCTAGAGCACCTATTTTGCACAAAAAAGTTCAAATCGATTATCTCGGCTGAAAAAAATTGGGATTTCATTATAACACACCCTCTAGAGCTCCTATTTTGCACAAAAAATAAGTGCTCACATATCGCAAGATCTAAACTATTTTTTTAACTTCAATTTTTTCAATTAGTGATGGAAATAGATTTTAGAGTCAGCATGAAGGTTTCCAATGCTTAAAATACTTCGGACGAGGATTTCAAGAGAAGCTTTAGTTTGTTTTCATAAAGCACGAGGCTTATAAAAATTGCATCTAGTAAAGAATCCAACCTTACATAAAAGGAAAAGTATACAAAGAGACTATTTTTATTATTGATATAAGGAAACCACAATCATTCATGTTCCTTATATTTTAGATTAGGTGGTTACAATAGTGTAATTGATTAGACTCAAAGTTAAAAAAAAAAAAGAGAAATCTTGAACTTCATGACTCACCTCAACCATCCAATTTGTCATCTAATGGCCATGAGTAATTATAATGCAAAAAGTAACAATATGTAACAATATAATCAGGCACTCTTCCCCGTGTACTAGGATCCACACGTTCGTCCAAATAAAAGGGTAAACATCTTACCTGCAGAGTTGAGAAGTAAGGTTTTAAGAGGATGACAAACATAAGGTTCCTTGATGAACTCAGCAAGCTTTCCTCCTATGCCTTTGGAGTTTACGTCTGTGGATTCCCCAATAGATGATGTCTGAAGTTCATCAATCACTGCACCGATAAAGAAAACAATCAATCAAAACAAATGTACGACACTAAAACCCAACTTAATGCTACCTAATAAATTTCTTATAGGTCATATTCATTTCAATATTGACTATTAACCTGAACTCCTTAAAATTTTTTTCAGGTAAGTTTGCTAAGTGAAAGCAGATATGACCGCCTTATATATCTTGCAAATCATCACCATTCCTTCTTTATATATGCACAAGTTAAATTCTAGAATCCATGGATCATCCATGTTAATTTCAACTGACTAAGCATTTCGAACAGAAATGACTCTGTATTATTTCTGAATCGCAGCAATAAATTTTGATATAAAACGAACCCTCTTGCCTTGACATGCATCCATATTGCTCGAAGATTCATATGCAACTACTGGAACCATGATATCCAACAACCAAATAACACACAAGCATAAAAGAAAACTCAGTAGGGCAGCATGTATCCACTTACACACTCATAAGCACTTGAATCCACATGTTCACAATCAAACATGCATTATCAATCCCATTATTGAAAATATGGAGACAAACAGCACACAAGGGGATATAGGTTCAAGCAACCATGTAAATACCAAAAAATATGAGACTCTGCTAAATATTTAAGTTAAAAATATCATATGCTTCTCATGCTGATCAAATATGCAAAATACGCAACTTAAATACCACACCCTTAGATTCCTTTAAAACAAGGTCCACATAGAGCATTACAAATCTATCATGCATCAATTTAAATTGTAGTTTTAGTAGATAGCCTACCTCTCATTATCGCCAAACTGCTAAGGGCTTGTTTCTTTGGTAAATATTATTAATAATTTGATGGCATTCCATGAAACAAAAAAACAGGTTATTACAAAAAGAAACTGGTTAAATGCACTCATGATTTGAACTTCATTTATAGATTTATTGCTATAATCATGACAATAAAGTCCTGAGCCACAATAAGAGCAATACACATCCTGCCTGGTACAGAATACAAATTACATTTAAACTCTTTGGTTAATGTATCATTTGGAGTCAAAGGGTGAAAAAAGAGCTCTACTAGAGAACTAATTTGGGAGAGAAAAGAAAGATGGGGGAGAAAGGATTGCATATCAGCACATAAATCAATCCTGCAATGCCTTGCAAAACAAGCTTTGCCTTTAACATCAATGATGAATCATATTTCTAAGCTACAGTCATCCTGACAACTACAAAAAGCCTAAGAGATTCTGGTCGACATATATCAAGTCGACCATTCTAAAAATAATATTTGCAATCTGTAAGAAACTGAGATCCAATTACATATCCAAGTATACTGTCAAGGTTACTCCCACTATTTACAGAAATGCATGAGGAAAAAATGGAACAGTGGAAATCATTTAAAATGTCATTTTTTGTGATTGTTCCAATTTCCACATCCTTTTGATAGAAAATCTGGCCTCTAAAACCTTTGAATATCATGCATGATGGCGCGTTTTCCCTCTGAAATGAACCCCAACCAATCATTGTATTGCAAATCACTCCTATTTATTAAAAAATAAACTCCACATCTTCCTTTAAAGTTTTTTGAAAACATTCCAACACCATGAGAATCACAATCAAAGAAAGCAAAAATATTCTCCACTACATCACTCTGATGAACAATGCTCATGGAAAACAAATAAAATGAACTTATTTACAGATCTTATTAGGCATGCAGTATGCAATTGATTGTCACCAAGGGAGACCTTCACATACAACATACTGATTTTTATATAAGACAGACAACATGCCCATGGACTTTAGGCAATGTGCATTCAGCTGATCTTCAAGATAGTAATAAAGGGCTTGAAAAGGCAGAATAAATGTTATTTTGAAAGACAATTGTCATTGACACTCTATAAACATATTGTACAATATCTTAAACAAGATAGTAATGTGCATTCAGCTGATCCTCAAGATAGTAATAAAGGGCTTGAAAAGGCAGAATAAATGTTATTTTGAAAGACAATTGTCATTGACACTCTATAAACATATTGTACAATATCTTACCAAAAACTTCTTCCTTTTTGTTTTAATTTTATAATCACCTTAATAAAATCTTTAGTTGACAGCAACACAGGAAATGTGATATATTCCTTCAAGAGAATGCTACTTATCCGAGCTTTATCGTCGATAGAACAAATTGAACTTCCAAATTCAAACCTCAGGGAATCTGCCAGAAGAAATACTTAAATTCAGTTGGAGTCTTATATGAAGTATACTGATGAGGCAGAAACACCATTAAACTTATAAAAACAATGGCAAAATATCCATGTCAAAGGCATGCAGTTGAAAACTACTACCTCTGTTGAAGCAATTTTACTCTTTCTATGATGCTAATATTTTCACAGCGCAGTACAAAAGAACTCTCCTGGAAGGTACCCATAACAACCAAGAAAATCCCATCTTTACTGAAGAACTCCTCGCGCTCCTCCATTCTGTTCAACCAACAATGATAAGGGCCTGTAATTCCATTTCGGGAAAAACCTATTAAAAGATTTTCACCTTAAGATGAAAGAAACCAGTCAAAGTGATGAATCAACAGCTGTTGAAAACGCGCATCCTTCATTCCAGTTTGTTCTTTAAGCCTCTAACGGTGCATTTAATTGCATCCCTTATTGTTTATCAAATTTCTTACGACAGGCATGCTAGACTATTATTCTATTTAAAATCGCTAGTATTCCCATACAGTTTAAGGCAGTCCATGGCAGTTCTTAGCAAGTCTAACTCACAATGTCACTTTAATCTACTAAAAGAAATACTAAATATGGTAAACATTCGTAAATTTGTACTCAAAACTCCTCATGTAACTGTTCTGTAATCACCAATAATGTGATTATTTCTAGACCAAATCCATAGATTTTGCTTAGAACTTGAATAGTGCATCTATGGACACAAAAGTACTTTAAGGAGTCTATTCTGAACTTTCATAGTTTGAATTTGCCGTTATGAGGCCATTTTCTGAATATTTTTCTCGGAAAATTATGTCAGTTGAACTTTAGGGAAAAACTAAATCTTAGTCTCTTGTCAAATTGCTTTACAATTTTGATTTTAACTCAAGGAGATTGTAAGTTGTGCCAGCACCATACATCTAAGTCTCCTAGATCTTGTCACCACGCTTTAACACTTACGAGAAAATCTTCATTCGTCTGAAGAATATTTGGTAACGACTTAACCCTTGTACCCATTTTGGATACCAATGCGCATTTTGGTTACACAGCTGTCTTTGTACAAACAAAACCTGGCATTTTGCTCGTGGGATGAAAACTGGTATTTCCAGTCTTCATTTCACTCACAAAATGGTGGCAAGTGCACTGCACCTTCTTGAGATTCCAAAATGTCACCCAGAAAAATCACTTGAACCACATCTGCGCCATCACCAAAAATGCTGCCGTAACACTGCCCGGGCATGTTATGGGACGGACTACAAACTAATCCTCAATACATTGTGTGAACCAGCGTTTTAAAAATCGCCGAGCCCGGTTCGACTCGAAATTCACGAAAATGGACCGGATCGGTTTAAAAATCGGGAATCGTCCGGTTCTAGAGAGAACCGGACGATTCCGCACAGTGACTCGCCGATTCACTGTGCGGAATCGGCGAGTCCGTGAAGAACACGGGTTGCACAGTGTTCTTCATGGATTCTTTCAAATTTATCATTTTTTGATCATTTTTTTCGTTTTTTTTGGCATGTGATCTGATTTGCAGGCTGTAAACAGCTTTATTCAGCTTTTTCAAGGATTAAATGGTGGAAAAATTGGTTGTTTTTTTATCACGAAAAATTCGGGGTTTAGGGTTTCCGCCTTTTCTGAAATTTCATGCCAAATAGGGTATGAATCTTTCAAAATTTGTAGGCATTTTGATCTTAAAGCTGTGAATCAAAACCTTTTGTTACTAATTTGTGATAATCGTTGAGAAAAACAGAGTTTTTTGGAGATTGACGGCTTCGGTTCACAAAAACAGGTAAGAACTTTGGGTTTTTTTTTTTTCCGCCATTTGATTTATTTCACGGCATATTTTGAACAAAATGAGTTTAATAATTAGGGTTTTTAATCTTTATTGTGTCTAGTATGATTTAAAATTTTCAATTTTACGTAATCTGGTCAATTACAT